>VWYK01111855.1:2184-14661 GCA_013399775.1 Semnornis frantzii | reverse complement strand
CAAGCTGCATCTTGGGGTTGTTGCCTCTTATTGTACCATCTGCCAGTAGCAGAGGAATGAGGTTCTGCCATCTGTGCAATTCCCATTAAAGCTGCTGTGGGGAAATATTAGATCACCATTTAGCTCCTGCTTTGCCAGACTAAACAAGGACAGGCTCCTCAGTCTCTCCTCAAAAGTCACACACTTCTGGCCCATGACAGTGTTGTTAGTCTCCTGCTAGAATGACTTGAGATTTTTTTGTCCTCCTTGAACTACAGAGCCCAAAACTAGATGCAGAATTACAGGTGTATGCAGCACTCTTTTTAATTGACTGTCATATTCAGTGGTTGCCCAGTCTTTTTGGTTATCTTCCATCATGCCTTTATTTTTCACCAAGAAGAGTGCAATAGTATTCTCTCTTCAGATACACAAACCTAAAGCCTTTCACTTTTAATTAGTCCTGACTGAGTATCCTGGAGGAGATGGGGAGGCTTTCTGCTGGACAGACTTGAGCATCTGATCCACAGGCATGTCTGACTAAAAGAAGTTCCAGAAGCAGACAGGTACTGTGGAAACTGTTGGATGTGTTAAGTCTGACATAGACTGATAAATGAGAGCAAAATATATGAATGCTTGGTATAATAGCAGTTGGCTAGCAACTATCTCATTTGAGTACTAGATAATCCAGTCATTCCAAACAGTTTTGCACACCTAAGAATAAGATGACTTGAGAAAAGCTATGTAGTTAACTGCTCGTCTGAGAGTAGCACTGTTTAGAGAGACATTTGTGCCAATCATGTGGAAACTTGTTCTCCTGGCTGTGATGTTTAAGCTAGCTAGCTTGGGGCAATCTACAATGCAGTCTCTTTTTCTGATATTAATAATAAGCCAAAGTCCTTGGATGATACACTACAAGACTACAGAGTATCTTGAATCTGCAATAGTTCTGATCACTTGCACATCAATAACTATAAATTTCCTGATAGTAGAAGTAAAAATACCCTTCTGTTCTCTTTAGCATCAAGAACCTGCATGAAGGGATAGAGTGCGCCCTCAGTAAGTTTGCAGTTGACACCAAGTTGGGCAAGGGTGTTGATCTGCTTGAGGGAAGGAAAGCTCCACAAAGGAGTCTCAAGAGGCTGAATCAATGGGCTGAGGCCATTTGCATGAGGTTTGACATGGCCAAGTGCTGGGTTCTGCACTTGGATCACAACAACCCCATGCAATACTACAGGCTTGGGAAAGTGCTGCTGGAAAGCAGCCCAGTGGAAAAGCACCTGGAGGTGCTGGTCAACAGCTAGATAAATATGAGCCACCTGTGGGGTCAGGTAGTGAAGAAGGCCAAGGGTATCCTGGTTTGTATCAGAAACAGCGTGGCCAGCACACTGACGATGATGCATTGCTGAGGGACATGTTTTAGTGGTGACTTGGTAGTGCTAGTTTAACAACTGGACCTAATTACCTGAAAGGTCTCTTCTAATCCAAACAATTTTATGATTCTATAATTCATTTTGATGTTCAATATTACAGCCTGTTAAAGTTGAAAACATAACTCAACAGTAAACACACATTCCATTGCCACAGCCTGAAAAGGTCAGCAGTACTGAGAGGAGGAGGCTGAGTAGAGCAGCTTAACTTCATTTCAATGATGACAGACTTAAGATAAACTTCTGCAAGCAAATCTGTTGTGTAGTGTATGGGCTTTCATATTTTTCTATGTTCATGAAAGGAGTGACTGTGACTGCAGAGCCTGTAAGGCTAGCTAGATTTGCTGAGATTTTCTCAGACTACAGTCCCAGTTAATAAAGACATGCAGAGATCTATCTTTTTGCTCCATTTCCCCGAGCCCATGCAATTTTAACTGTTATCACAGCCGTTCTGTCACCAGCACAGAAGCACTAGGATGTCTTTGTCAACAAGGTGAGTGTTCAAGTAATTGAATACACACAGGTGGCTACTCAGATACAAGGTGTGATGATTCTTATACAGATGCCATGAAAGCATCATCAAACCCTTAAGTACTTTTCCATCCCAGATCTTGTGAAAAAGGAAAGGAGTGAAACACTTCATTTTCAGGTTGCAGTAATTTAGTAACATAGACTACACCACGAGCAGCTGGGGCTGGCTTGTTAGTTTGTTGGTAGTGCTGACACAGCTCTGAATTTCTCCTTTTCATAAAGAAAGAATGAAAGATGGTTATTTTTCTTTTTTTATTTATTCCAGCTGCTACTTGTACAAGGTGCTGTAGTATGATTCATGTCTTTTTTTTCCACAGCTAAGAGCAGACTCTTTCATTTGCTCTTTTTGCATGACTCTAGCTCTGAGAAAGGGGTCACCAATTGGGAGAAAGGTGTGTGTGTGTGGGCTACCTTTTACCTAAAGGTTAAATGATCTAATAATTATTTATCATGTGAAAGCCTGTAAAGTATTACAATTACAAAAAAAAAATATATTTAAAATATCACAGTTAAATTATTTCAGAAACTATCAATGCTCGATGCATTCTATACCCTAAAACTATATACTTTTGGGGTATATTTTACAAATGTAAAAAATACAAATGAACTTAAGCACTTACTCATGATTAATTGATCTTATGTGCATAATACACAAAATAAAACCAATTAAAGAAACCCAAACCTTCTATCCACCTCTGCTTTTTGGTGTGTCACAGTCATGACAATGAAATATATCTCCCCCCAAAGAAAAACATGTTTATAACAAAGACAATTACTATTTCTTTGTATTTTGTTTGTATCTATTATTAAAGCAACCATCTTTTATATATTTAGGCTGTTTATATCCCTTAAAAGTCCAAGGTCAGAAAAGGGTTTTGGGACTGCCTGGAATAAAGCCTACATGTGTCTGCAGCTCGGTCTGAACACTTCCTCGATGACATGTTTTGAAAAAAAATTGAGGAAATACCTTGTTCTTATAGCTCTGTTCCTCTGGTTGTTTCCAAATGGTTTGCCAGCTAAAATGTATGGAGGATTAATTTTATTCACCAGAGGAATGACACATTGTAAAATGGAACTATCTTACGCTGGATGAGGAAGTTGGTTAAGAATATAAAGTGAAGTAGCCTTAAAAGGGAAGTAAAAATTAATTAGCAGGAAATTATTTTTTGCTGCATGGTAAATATAATAATCACCTGAATTGGAGTGTGATCAAGAAAGTGAATCCATTAACAACACAGCAGATTAAACAGGAGAGAGCTCTTGGCACACAAACAGGAAACAAAAGCTACGTTCCTTTTTCCTTATCCTTCTAACTGTATGGGTTAGGAGCCTATTAGTGCCTGACATTAAGGGAGAAAAGAAACCATACAATTTGTGGTGAACGACGCACTGTGAAACATGTTGCTCCCTGGAATAGCTTCACTGCTGTAGAATCGTGGTTTCTGGAATAAAATTAATCCAAACTGGGAAGAATTTGTCACCAGTACCATCTTGGTAGTCCTCAACCTCACATGATGCACAGAAGTGCGCCCAGGGACATACTTCCCCCTTAAGTGATAAGTGAGGCAGATGAGGTTGCACAAACAATTTTTATAGACAATTACTTTTTATAACAAAGATTTTATGGTGGAAGGACACACCTCCTTTGGCACTTCCTTACACCACCAATTCAATGCATGTAACTGGCTACAGCTCAAATAAGAATCTGGGCAATGAAATTAGAACAGTAAGATAACAAAGCTGTCTTTATAGATCATTCTATAGACACAAGTACATACTACAGACCTGTCAAAAGTGTAACCTTGCTGCATTAAAATGTGATTCTTTTTAACAGGTCTGTTTACTACACAGGTAGTAAACTCATCCCCCCACTAACTCATCCTCAAGGGAAGCATGTCATGAGGTTTCTTCCAGGTTGCAAGGCTGATTAGAAGAACGCTGTTTTGAAGTGCATCCAGGAAAGTCTAACTTTCCTTGAGATCAATACATTACTTGCAAATGCTATCCTCTTGTTTTCAGAGCTGCACTTTTGCATTCTGTCAAGCAAGACTTCTTTTTGGAACACACTGCAAATAGTCTTGCAGATTTTGAGACCTGTCTTTTCTCTGTTTTGCCTGAAACCGTGACATATTTTCAGTTCTTCCTCCAGAATATCTAGCTGATTTTTACAGTGGTTGCTGCCTTCACAAAACAGTTTTCTCTCACACTGCTCTTTTTAATCTCTCAAAAGTCAAGAGCAGATTGTACTGGAGAACTGATAAAACAATGATGAACGGATGGCACTGACCTTATATTTGCCGAGACAGTAAGACCAGTCCTTTGGAAGAGGGGGAATAGAAGCCATACAACTCTTGTAATTACTTTTAAAGTAACATCAAATTCCGGTAGAGCTCCCAGCACCGAACACTTTTATTTNTCCACTTCTCCCTTCTCCGACAATTTCCCAGAGTAATTCTACTGACATTATAACTTGTTACAAATCTTAGGCTCTGCTAACCTAATGTTATTGGAATAAGGGCATCTCCTAACAGATTATCGGAATATTTTAATAACTTCCTGCCTAGCTGAAGATGCTGCACTTCTGTAGTTCTTGTCCATTCTATGTGCTAACATAGAGGATATCTAATCTGTATGAATAAATGGCCAAGCTTTGTGCTGCTATTTGTACTTTTCCTCAAGAATTCAGTGGGTGATTTTTCCTAGTAAATGGCTTTGTTCTTGTAAATAAGAGAAATCCTTGAAACATGCTTTGAAAGATTTTAAAATACAAGAGACTATGGAGAGTATCTTATTCGTCTTGAAGTTTGATCCTATATCAAGAAGTTGCTCTTGTCTTCTGACTTCTATATTAATATTTGTCCTTTAAAAAATGCCTTAACTGGCATAGGAATTGAAATTCTGAGGCACCAAGTCTTTACTAGGAAGTGAAGGTTTTACTTAAGCTGTGCATACTGCAGCAGGATAAAACATAAAGATGCTCAACAAGATTTCTCTGATCTACAGAAAGAGGCCTTAAACTCCCAGTAGCCTAAATGCTAGCACAAAGTATGTAGCCATAAACTTTTACATATCCTTTGTATCTCCTGGATTTTATTTCCTACAACACAGTAACTAGCATTACTAGACTTTTCAAAGCTGGAATGCAGGACTTTAAAAGCTTCAGGAACACTTATTGTTGATGCAAGCATCGAATTCCTTCTCTTGATTGTTTCATACCATCCCCCCTTTTTTTTTTTTTTTTTTTTTTAATTGTTAAGAGTTTTCTTTTTTTCAGCTTTGTCTAGAGTGGAAATACATGACTTCCTCTGATGTGCTGACACTAAAAGTTTTGTCTTTACTAAATTAGAATGGCAGTTCTCAAAATCGTTTCACATGTATATTTGAAAGCCAGCAATATTCTTGATATAAGCTTTGCAGTCATTGTTATGTCAAGGAGGGCACTGAGAGATGGAGTTAATACTTCTGAAGAAGTTTTGAGGAAGCTGCAGTCTATGGTAATTCTCTAACAACTTCCTGGCAAAAAAAAAGCAATCTTGAGTCATGTTTTTGATACTACGTCAGGTATTTTTTCCCCCCACGAATTATTTGCAATGAAGTTTGTTTCCAAAAAAATTAGGTGTACAGAAATGTTACGCTGGAAGAACTAGACTGTTGTTTGGGTTACGTACTTTGAAGCATGAGAATTAATTAATAAAAAGGAAACCATTCTCTGTTCATAGACTAATCTGCTATGATGATGATCCTCTACATAATGAGGAAAATACTGATGCATAATTAGGCATGTCCTAACATCAGTATGAGCTATTAATCAAACAGTAACTGTGTTTTTTTTCATGGACAGATGATTGGCTTTTCACTTTTTGTTTAAAACAAGAGGAAGAACAAATAAATGAGTTGCTGTATAAAACAAGCTTCGGAAGAGGAGACCTCAAGTTTTTTATCTTTTTTTTTTTTCATTTGTTTTACACAACCTGTCTCTTCCTATCTCTCAGATGTCACAGCTGCTCTGTATCACTGATGCTCTTCATGTCCTCTTTAGTCTGGCAGGTTCCCTTATCAAGGATGTGAATTAGAAAGAGAAAGACATACTATGTATGAAATGAACAGCTAAGATTAAAATAGTAAATAAATAATTAAATATTATCTTGACTGTTAACTAGCAGATCCACGCTCCTTGCAGTTTTCATATAATGACAATGAATTTAGGCTGAGACAATGCCTGTGCATTTCTACACAACTTATTTTGAATACTTCACTAGCTTCCCTCCCCAAAACAGCTACCCACCTAGCACCAAACGACAGAGGACACAGAGGACATTATCTTGTGTTTTTGCTCTTTATATGTTAACACTGTTTATGGTAACATGGCCATCTCTGGATGCAAGGAACAAGGATGGCATGGACTTTTCTAAATTCTTTTGGAAAACTGAGCCCTTGGCGCATTCCATCTCCATGAGAATAGCCATGTGAGTCTGGATCCAAACACAACAATTTGTTACATGTGGTCTTTACATGTATAAACAGTCTCCTCCTAGTCATCTTGAATATTTCATAAGTATTAGGAATTAACAGATTAGCAGATATCAAGCGAAAAATAAATCATTGCCATGAACGTGTCCTGTTACTCTTGGAAAGCATGAAACTCTTTAAAAAACAGTTAGTCACATCTGCTTGATATCATTTTACTCATTATTAAGGACCCGAACACAATTTTCACACCACTCTTAAAACTACAGATAACAGATTCAACAGAGGAAACAACCTTCGTACATCAGATTTCCTTAACGTACAAAAACCAACTTTGTCCAAAACTGCATCTAAATCTATAATAGAAATGTCTGAATTAAAAAAAGCAGAAAAATACAAGATATTTTAATTTTAATTTAAAATTACTTTTTACTTAAAGTATTCAGCATACTGACAATATCTTGCCTGATAGAAGAAGTTCCACTGGTCCTGACCACAAGTATAAAGACCTTCCCCTTACTATCTTTTCACTGAACTGGAAGTGCTGTGGTTCACACATAGTGTGTTACACTTTTCCCCAATTGTGTGCTGGTGTGAGGGTTTCCACTGTTAGCAGAGCAGGCGTAACAAAAAGTAAGTATGCAAAAGTTGTGCCATTGCCTGCAGACGTTTAATGTTTGTAATCAATCTCTCCTCTGTACTTTAAGACGAAAACCAGTTGTGGGAAGATGCAAAAAGAAAAGTCAAGCCAGAAACTTTTAATTGTATGAGACACATAGCAAAAGATGCACTGGAGTTACAGATAGCCTCCTCCAACTACCGAGTCACACGGGCAGCTGTCCCTTTCCAATAGTCAACTCAATAACCTCTACTGCAGCCCCAGCAATGTGTTGCCTAGGTAAAATAAGTGTTTTTGCCTGTAGTTTGACATGTAAAGTTGGTGGCTTTTCTGGGGAAATGTTGCAATGATTTCTCTCAGGTTTTGACAGGTTTTGTTTAATTTTTAATAAGTTATTTCCTGAGGTTTATTTTTCAACTCTTCTTGTATAGGCATCACTGAGACTGAAGTAAAATAAATAGAAACCACATAGAACGGGTGTAGGAAAAAGGCAGGTATAGAGAAATAGCACCACCGGTGACTCTCATACCAGTTTTGCAACTGTTTTCATTTAGTGGATTTAATTCTAGAAGTAAAAATTGCTGAAAATACTTTGACTCAATTTTCTGATTAAATAAAGCATTCTTAGATTCATGTATCAGCTGGAATGTCAGATGTTTGTCAGGCTCTGGAAAGAAAACTGTAACAGTGCTTATAGGTCAAAGAATAGTTAAATTTCAGAGTTACTTGAGTTACCTCAAACCTCTGAATTATTTTCTGCATTTATGTTTTTTGTCTTCATACTCTTTTGGAAGCAGCTGAAAGGAAATAAAAGCAATGGAAAAATAACAAGGGGCAAAGCTGAATGTGAGGAAACTCCACAACTAAGCCAGCAAAGAGTACAAAAGCAAAAGGTAAAACACAAGTAACTGCAATATTCTGAAATGACAATGACTTCTATTCATACTGGACTATCATTCTGATTAGGAAAATGCTGGGATTTTAGTTCTGTTGTGAAAGGCAGATTGCATCTTAGCAATACAATTTGTAATTTGTTTCTCTTTGCAGCTTGGGGTGAAAGGAAAAACCCTTAAAACTTACAGGCAAATTAAATACAAATTAATCTACTTTCCAAATGAAGAGATGGAGATGCTCAGAAGGAGGGAATAACATGCTACCTGGTTTCTTTCACTGACATGCAAGTCACTCTCCCCAAAGGAAATCTGAGGATAGGAGACTCCCTTAACAGGGCACTTCCCAGAGTACAAAGGTTTGTGTTCCATTTATTGTAACGACTGGTCAGCTCTCTAAAGCAACGGAACTAAGGACCGAGGTGCTCACTTATATCGGAGCTTTGTGGACCTCTCAGTTTGTCATTGTCAAGTGGCAACAATAGGCCTTGGACTTTGCAAAAAAGATTAAACACACCAGGACACACAACTTTTTAAGCTGTGCCTTGAATTTACGGTATTTTGATTTGCTGAATCTCTAAAAACACCTAAAAAAACATAGACTATACTTGCAATTTGCTTAAAGATCTGATAACTATTTGTGACGGTTTGGGAGTTCCCCGCCCCCCCACACTTCGAAATGACCCAGACTAGATCTCAGCCGGACTGGAAGTTAAGAGATGAAGCTATATTTACAGCTCAGCACAATATACAAGCAAATATATACAGTATATACAAGAATATTTACAGAAATATACAAGTTTAAGGTAATACAGACACACAACTCCCCTCCCAGAAATCAGAGACCCCAGGAGGGGCTCCCAACCACCCTTTCACCTTCTCCCCACTCCCACACCTTACCCCAAGCTTTGGCTTACGCACAAGGAGGATCGGCTGGGGAGGATTAGAAGAGAAGTGGTTAGTGAAGTTATTCAACAGAGAGGAGAAGCCAGAGCTGCTAGCCCAAGACCCGAGCAGCAAGCCAGCCCAGGCAAAAACATATTCTCCATAATTCCAGAAGACCCTTTTAACCTTTATCCACATTAAGTCAATTAAAAAGGAGCCAATCTTCCCAACAATCAAACGGTAGACCCAAATGAGGAATGCCGGCCAGGCCACCCCCCAAAATATGTAAAATAACTTCATCCTAACTTCCAGACTGAGCCAGCAATAAATCAAATTTAATTAGCCCCGCGTTGGAAGCGCCAAATAAGAATTATGTGACGGTTTGGGAGTTCCCCGCCCCCCCACACTTTGAAATGACCCAGACTAGATCTCAGCCGGACTGGAAGTTAAGAGATGAAGCTATATTTACAGCTCAGCACAATATACAAGCAAATATATACAGTATATACAGGAATATTTACAGAAATATACAAGTTTAAGGTAATACAGACACACAACTCCCCTCCCAGAAATCAGAGACCCCAGGAGGGGCTCCCAACCACCCTTCCACCTTCTCCCCACCCCCACACCTTACCCCAAGCTTTGGCTTACGCGCAAGGAGGATCGGCTGGGGAGGATTAGAAGAAAAGTGGTTAGTGAAGTTATTCAACAGAGAGGAGAAGCCAGAGCTGCTAGCCCAAGACCCAAGCAGCAAGCCAGCCCAGTAAGCAAGTAAGTCCCTCGTGACCCAGACTGCCAGCTCGAGAGACTCTTATCTTCTTTGTTATGGTTTTCTTATACCTAAACATCGCAGCAAGCCTCTGAGTGAAGTAGACATCACCATGGTTTTCCTTCACAGCCTTTAGTACAATTTTCTCTACTAAAAAATATTCCAATTAACTCAAACCAGCACACTATTCTTGAGCTTGTCCTAGTTATAATACCACAATTACAGGTGGTAAATTGGCTGCTGTTTTACCTGCTTTAGTTACATAACTTGATTTTTTCCCCCATTGCATTTTGTATTGTTTTGTGTAGTTATATGGTTGCCCCTCTCAATACAAAATACCTGCATCTACACATAAGGATAGGAAAAAACCCAAAGTGACTGGCCATGTGAGGAAGAAGCCCTCACCCTTAACTTCCTATCGACAAATAACTCAACTCAATGAAGCAACACTGGGTGCTTCATTGGGTGAGCATAACATCGGGGAAAAGAACAGCCAATAGGATGCTGGCATACAACTATTTTAACTGCATATGAGAAAGAACAGGGAAAAATTAGATAATTTGCAATTTAAATTGCAATAAATTAACTGACTCTGGTATTCCGATCAGACAATTAAAACATTAGATTAACAATACATTCTAAATCTTGGATACTAAGGTGTACTCTTCTGTTTTCCATGACTAAAATGTATATATAACTGTACGCTTACAGTATGATTTTGGAAAGATCTCACTGAATGAAAAAAAAAAACCCAAACCCCAAAAGACAAGCCACTTCAGTGTCCTCTGAACATGTCTTAGTGACTTTTTATAATCTCTTGTTTCAACAACCCTACCACGCATTTTTCTTTAGCAACTACTCTAGCAAAACTCTGCAGAATACTCTGAAAGCAACAAAGCCAGCAAGGCATTTCATCTATTCGTCAATGTCAATATTGTTTTTACTTTTAAGATCCTTTGCAGCCTCCGAACACCAGAGCTATCTGTTTCATCAGACAACTGTTCACCATGGGACTTAGGGCTTGTTAGAGTAATGATTCAGTATCTGCTATAAGAGCAGGCAGCTTTACACACACAAGCAGTAGCTTTAGACATCTTGTGAGTTTATGAAAATGCATTTTGCTTTTAAACCAAGACCTTCTGAGAAGGACTTTCTTATAACAAGTAATTTTTGAACTATACTGGGGAAACTTCAGCACATGTTGAAGAACAGGAGGCGGAATTTATAATGCCATCTCTGTATTTGATGGCCCAGCTAGGTACAAGCTTCATTATACCTCAGCCAGGTACAATCTCTCTGAGACCTATTGTTCACTAGAGCTGCTAAGGTACTGTGGGATCCCAGTTCAGTTCCTGTCTCATTTAATTTTTCCTGGGCTTCAAGTCTGAGTAGCGTGAAGGGATCAAGTGTCACTACCAAGAGGAGCTTTAAGAACTGCTGGGCAGGCTGGGAAATTTCTGGCTCCAATGAGCCATGTTAGCCTAAGGAATGCAGAAGGTAGCTCCACGTATTTAAGGTACTCCCTTTAAACAATAATACAAACCACTCTACATGCGTGTGTATACACGAGGACAGAGGGTGACAGCAGGTGGGCAATTCACTCCCTGTGAAGCTTCCATCTTAGTTTGGTGGCTAGTTAGACAACAAAGGGAACAAGGCACCTTCTCAGATAGCCAAAGCCGAGAACAAGAAATTGTATTCAAATTTAGGGCTATTTATTTTATGAAAGGTTTTCTGATTCAGAGTTTCCTGAAGGCACCAATAATGGCAAATGTATGCACGAGTGGCAATACTCTATGTTGAATCTCTGAATGTAAGCTATATCTTGGGATTCATCCACTGAAATGAAACTAGATAGCTTATCTGAAATTATTTGTGATAAATTTACCCACTGACATGCAGAAAAATCACACGTGCACCAAAATGTCTTCACAACTGTAACCTGGAAAATAGTATTAAAGAAGAAATAGATACATAAAACCAGTCAAACACTTCAGGTCACTAAATTTATCCTGGAAAACTTCAGTTACGTAGCAAAGAAGAAATAGCTATGTATAGTAATCTGATCCACAGTATCCTTTCTCTCACCTTTTTTTTCTGTCCTTGATAACAACAAGACATAAGTATTTAAACACTCTCATTACTAACAAAATCTTAATAGGTAAAAAATATTCTGGCCTCACTTTCTTCTATTTTTCTTCAGTAAGTTCATTTGTAAAAGCTGTCTGAAAAATGAAACTGGATATAATTAGTGGGCCAGATTTATCACTATGCAATGACTTGAATATAGTGCACAAGGATTACCAATCTAAGAACTGTAACTCACACAAGGAGGTGAGTTGTGAGCAAAATCACGATTTTGAGTATAGCAGTTAGTTTCACTGACTGGCTTATAACATTATGAATTATCCATGCTTTACAATTATCTTCCCTTGAGAACAAAATGTTTTGGTCATTGGTACTTTCTTCCACACACTGTCTGGCTTGCTTTGAGTAATGGTGCTGAGGGTGAAGTAGAGCATAGCAATGGGATGTGGAGCCTGAAGTATGAAGTATACATTTAAGAACAGTTGCACAAATACATGTGATGGCACCAGCAGACAGCAAAGCTTAGCTAATTTCAAATGGCTTCCCAAGCAACTCAAATCACCTCTGTTGTTGCAGGTGTCAACACCTGCATGTGAACAAGGAGGTGGAGACCAGACACATGCAGAATGACAGAACAGTGGATAACAAGTAGAAATAAGGCTTGTACACTGACAACTCCAGGCAGATGAAGACAATGATGAAGTATCCTTACACTTTCTGGCATGTTCAGAAAAAAAACGTTTTAACTTTTCAAGCAGGTTTGCGCATGTTACTGGCTAATAAATCCAGTAATAACATAGAAGCAGTCTACCGTTGGCAAAA
>VWYK01111848.1:0-11731 GCA_013399775.1 Semnornis frantzii | reverse complement strand
CCCAAACCATTCTGTGATTTCCCAGATACATTTTTGGCTTCTCCTGGTACAGGACAAGCCTGCTTTCATTGTCAGTGATAATTTCATCACCTTGAACACACAGTATGGAAATACTGACAAGTATTGGCAAGACTTTAACCAACCAGTGATAATAAATAATTAACTTTTATCTTCTAATTATTTTTCTGCCTCCCAAATTCCTCTAGTAAACAAACAACCTTGCAAAGTTTTGCCTGTGTACCAGTCTAGTATAACTGTGGGTTTTGAGGCAAGTAAAACAGAAACAATTTTTAAGTTAAAATCAGTCTCTGGGAAAAGAGGAATGAGAAGTTTCTGTTACTTCCAAAATATGTGGGAAGGTCTTTTTAGGCACTTTAGCCAAACTACTGCTCTGTCTCTTTGGTACAAGGTGTAAACAAATTATCTGCAGTTTTGACTTCAGTATGTTTTTTCCTCAGCTTTTTTTTTTTTTTGTGTGTGTCAGATGCAACCCTTTGACCATTGCTTTCAGACTCAGGACTTCTGAAATTCCCCAAGTCTAGAAAATACTGATACCCAGACTTCATGATAGAGCTCCTGTGGTTCAAAATTAAGCCTGCCACGTATTAGTTCTGAAAAAAAATGAGATCATAGAATCATACAATGATGAAAAGACCTTTAAGGTCATCAAGTCCAGCCACTGCTGAGCCCACCACTAAACTATGTCACTCACTACCACAACTACACATCTCTTAAACTGCTCAGGGATGGGGACTCCACCACTTCTCTGGGCAGCCTGTTTCANGGGGCATCCACAATCACTCTGGGCAACCTGTTCTGGAGTCTCACCACCCTCACACTGAAGAACTCCTGTCCTATCACTTGTTCTTTGGGAGAAGACACAGATCACCACCTGGCTTCAGCCTCCTTTCAGGGAGTGGTAGAGAGTGAGAAGGTTTCCCCTCAGTCTCCTTTTCTCCAGGGTGAACAGCCCCAGTTCCCTCAAGTGCTCCTCAACGAGACCTGATCTCCAGACCCTTCACCATCTTCATTCCCCACCTCTAGACACACTCCAGCATCTCGGTGTCCTTGTAGTGAGGGGCCCAAAACTGAACCCAGTATTTGAGGTGTGGCCTTACCAATGCCAATGACAGAGCAACAATCATCAGTGTGTTTCCAGTCCTCACACTTGATGTCCCTGAAATGTTTTCATCCTAATCTTTTCTTAACTGACTTCTTCCCAGGAGCCTGTTAAGGACTATTAACATCTCACCGCGAAGGAATTTTGAGCTTGACTCTGTCTCTGCAGCTCCTTGTTTTCTCTAGATGCTTTTGTGGCATGGTGCAGGACCAAGGGGAAGATTTCAAGTTTATCTTGAAGGGGGTTTTCAGTTTTGAGCTTGTACAGATGCAGTTGGGCTGCCAAATCTGTTGAAGGCTACAGCTGTAGCAAGGAGGGGCGTCTGTGAAGCCATCACTGGATTATCATTGAATACACATGTGCCGGAAGAGTAGGGAGAGGTAAAGATGAGGAGCAAATGAAGAAGCAGTTCAGGAGGTCCCATCTGAAATAAAAATTTGTTCCCAAGAAAGGCTTTAAGACCGTGTTTAAATGCTACACTTACAGAGTTCAGACCTGCCATTTCATTTCCACTTCTTGGAACAGTTGGTGAAGGAGTACTCCTCATAGTCCTGCTACTCTTAATCTTCCTCTTTAATGACTTTAAACACTCCACTTGGGTGGTTTCAGAGATAACACAGGTAAAAGAACCTAGCTTCTGTTATCTTCTGCTCAGAGTTCTCACAGCAGAGCTCTCACATCATGACTTTCAGCATCATAACCCTTAAAGGAAGCAATTAAAGTCAGCTCAAAACTGAGCCCTGTGTGAGCTCTGGTGATGATCCCATGCCAGTGGAATCTGCTCAGATAATTCAGTCTGAACCTGAAATCACTGAATGCACCTTCCACAAGGGACATGTCCTCAGTAATTCCTCTTGCTTCTTCTTCCCCATACACTGGGTATTTTCTCAGGCTCTCCTTGTTTTTTACAGCCCCTTTCAGTCAGGGTTTAGGTGAATAAAGAATAAACATTGCTCTTGATAGAGCAGCATCTGATTTTATCAGGTGGAGCACAGCTTTTAGAGCTGTCTCCTTGTGTTATGAAAAACAGTCTCTTGCTATGAAAATGTTTTTTCTCAGTAACAGCACTTATGTCAAAATAACTTCTCTTAAAGCCAGAGAGTGCACAGGCACCTCTGGGACCATTCTGTGATGATGTAAGCATCAAATGTAAGCTGATTCCTGAGTCCTCTGGGAAGAGTAGTCTCAATCAAGAAATATTGGGCTTTGTTTTTGGTTTTTCTCCTTTCAAAGCAAAATTGACTGCAGTGCTTCTGTTTGTGTTCATGGTAT
The DNA here is from genome assembly GCA_013399775.1 of Semnornis frantzii. Lineage (NCBI taxonomy): Eukaryota > Metazoa > Chordata > Aves > Piciformes > Ramphastidae > Semnornis > Semnornis frantzii. The sequence goes on along the minus strand of VWYK01111848.1, from coordinate 9,339 downwards.
GAAACTGAGGTTCTCTGCAAGTGTTTGAGGAGGGCTGAGAGCTCCTCCAATTGTCCTCAACCCTATTAGAGATCTACATGGTTCTGGGAAAGCTGAGGAAAGCATGGCATGAGCTGTGGAGGTCTGAGGACTGAAGTTAAATACAAGTGAAGTCACTTTATTTGGGGCAGTGATGTCTGTTTTTAAAATAAGCATGAGAGGAGGAGAATGGCTGTGATCAGATATGGTAAATGGGAGTTCCTCATCTTCTCTTAAGTGGGGGGAGCACAGCTTCCCCTTCTCATTTTACCATCACAGACTGATTTGGATTAGAAGGGACCTTTAAAGGTCATCTAGTACATCCTCCCTACACTGAGCAGGATCATCTGCAACTAGAACAGGTTGCTTAGAGTCCCAAACAACCTGACTCGGAGTGGTTCTAGGGATGGGGCACCTGCCACCTCTCTGGGCAACCTGAGCCAGGGTCTCACCACCTTCAGTGTCAAAAATCTCTTCCTTCTCTCTAGTCTGAGTCTCCCTCTTCTAGTTTAAACCATCATCTCTTGTCCTGTCACAACACAAGAGTCTGTCCCCGGTTTTCTGACTAGTCCCTTCAAGCGCTGGAAGGCCGCCAGAGGGTTTCCCTTGAGCCTTCTTTTCTCCATCCTGAACAAACCAAACTCTCTCAGTCTAGCCTCACAGCAGAGGGGCTTCCATCATTTTTGTGGTCCCGTTCTTTTAATTTCTGTGGAGCATCCTTAAGAGTTCATTGTGGGGGAAATACAGCTTCATCTCACTTCCTAGTTCCCCAGCCAGTGCTTTTGCTGTAGTAGTGCTTGTGCAAGAGATACGTGGCAGGACCTTAGCTTGACACTTCCTGGTTTTCCATTGTTTTGTGAATTAAACTCTCATGTTCAGGAAGAACACGAAGTGCACTGACTATTGTTGAAAACCTGCAGTCTGAAGTAAGTGTTTTCAAGGAGTGGGTCTGGTTTTCATGTGAGGTGAGTTTTATTTCCTTCAGCAGTACATGGCCTTCTACACACGTCAGCTGCGCAGCAGTGAGACGGGGCACTGAGGCGCTCACATAGGAGGTGCAGAAAAATGAGCTGTGCTTAACAGGTCTGTTCAGAGTCTGTACCCAAACTGGACTGCTGGATTAGAGGCAGGTTGTATAATCCCTCTTCCTTAGCACACAGCAGCTTTCATAATGTGTTCTTCACCTGTGCTTTGTGAGGAGGATGCCCATGTAGAATTAAGCACTAGAAGTGCACTCATGTGGCGTACAGGAGTACTTCCCTTGTGGAGGTGCAAGGGGAAAGTACCGTCCTGTTCCCTCAATTCTTTCAGGCCACGGAATGACAGGGGGTGGAGTAGCCCTTCCTTGTGGTGTCTCTGGTTGCTGGGCAGCTCTGCCCACTTTCCTCTGTGGCCAGCAGGGAAGGAAACCAGCCAGCCAATTCATTTCCTTCTTGGACTTGGTTTTACACAACTTAGAAGAGCCTTCAGGGGTGCAAGTTCACTGCCTCTCAGGTACTGTTATGAAATGGAGAGTCCTTGGAGCCTACTAGTATTCATGGACTCTCCCATTTTGTTCAGAGGGAGAATCATAGAATGGTTTAGGTTTGAAGGGACCTCAAAGGTCATCCAGTTCCAACCCTCTGCCATAGGCAGGGACACCTCCCACTAGAACACGTTGCTCAAGGTCTCATCCAGTCTGGTCTTGAACATCTCCAGGGAGGGAGCAACCACAACCTCCCTGGGCAACCTGTGCCAGTGTCTCACCACCTTTACTGGAAAGAGCTTCTTCCTAACATCCAATTTCAATCTCCCCTCTGCCAGTTTAAACTCACTCCTCCTCCTCCTCTCATTACAAGACCTTGTAAATAGTCCCTCCTCAGCCCTCCTGTAGTCCCCCTTCAGACACTGGAAGGCCACTCCAAGGTCTCCTGGAAATCTCTTCTGCAGGCTGCAGAGCCCAAACTCTCTCAGCCTGTCCTCACAGCAGAGCTGCTGCAGCCCTCTCAGCATCTCGGTGGCCTCCTCTGCACTGGCTCAAACACTTCCATGTCCTTCCTGTGCTGGGGGCTCCAGAACTGCACAAAGGACTGCAGCTGGGGTCTGAGGAGAGCAGAGCAAAGGGGCAGAATCCCCTCCCTCACCCTGCTGCCCACACTGCTCTTGCTGCAGCCCAGCACTCAGTTGCTGTCTGGGCTGCACTCACACAGTGCTGGCTCATATTTCAGAACTGGCCCAGACGTGTTAGTGCCTTCCCCTGAAAACCTCCTGATCCATTTGTCTCGTGCTTGGTACCACGTACAGAATGCTGATGTAAGTTTGGAAGGTTACTTTTTTGAGGTGATTAACATAGAATTTGTGTGGGGAGAGTAGGGAATTTCCCTGGATTGTATTACTTGGGAATCTTCTGGCTATAGTTTTAAGATATAATTCATACATTTCTGACTGAGAGGCTGCCAGGGAAAATGAGTATATAATAGACTAGCTCTTGAGTGCCTTTTTAAAGGTGGGGCTATTGTTTGGGTTTGGGGGAGTTTTGGTAGGAAAGTAGCCACTTTGGACCAAGGTGAGTTAGTTGTGGCCCTTTAGCTTGTGTGGGCACATGCTGAAGTTGCCTGCTTCACGTTGTCTGCACTAGCTTAGCCTTGGAAAATCTTCATCACAAAAGCTGTGATTAATCTCTGTGAAGTGAGATAAAAGGCATTACCCTGCCTTGTGTTAGAGGGAGGTGGAAGTCAAACTTTACTCACAGCACATTTCCTGGTCTTGGCACTCCTGACATGCTTTCCCTTAGTTCTTTCTATTGTGTTTCACATCTCTCTTATACCTCAGATAATGTTTCATACTGGGCACCTCACCTCCAGAAGGACATGTTGGTGCTGGAGTGTGTCCAGAGACGGGTGACAAGCTGGTGAAGGGTCTGAATGACAGGTCTTGAAGGCAGCAGTTGAAGGAATTGGCGTTGATTAGTGTGGAGAAGAGGAGGTTGAGGGGAGACCTTTGGGCTCTTTACAGCTGTCTGAAAGGAGGTTGGAATGAGGTGGGGATTGATCTCTTCTCCCTAGTATCAGACAACAGAATGGGAAGAAATTGCCTAAAATTGTCCAAGGGGGGTTAAGTTGGATATTAGGAAAAATTTCTGTCCTGCAAGAGTGGTCAGACATTGGAACAGGCTGCGCAGGGAGGTGGTGGAGTCAACATCCCTGGAGGTATTCAGGAAACTTGGGGACATGGGTTAGTGGCTGTAGTGCTCTTAAGTTGATGGTTGGACTCAATGATCTTGGAAGTCTTTTTCAACTGAAGCCATTCTATGATTTTAATGTTCTGGTTAGTTTTCTGGAGCATCTCAGTGAGTTGTTCCTGCCCTTCTCTGGGGTCATGCTTGTGTGTTTTTCGTTATGACAGATTTTGACAGCACATTAATTCAACTCCCTGCCACAGTGGTTGGTTCTGTTATCCTGGTGCCCTTGCTTATTAGGCATTTTCCTTTGGTAGATTCATACTCCTTCTCTGCTCACATTCACTCAGTACTCATGAGTAGGGTTAGTGACATTAACTGTTACTCATTCTGTGAATGAGTAACTGCAGGGTTATGCGAAGTGATTGTTTTCACTTCATTGTTGGCAGAAATCTGCCTTGACTTGAAATTTCTTCCCCACCATAAAAGCTAAACATGTAGTTTTTAATTGAATAGAGATGCCAACTTTGCAGGAATAGGAATTGCCATCTTGGCTACATAGGAAAACTTGTGGGAAATCACTGAAGTGTAACAATTTGCAACACTGTGGTACAGAGGAACTCTACTTTTCTCCCATTCTTTTTATACAGCCTTAAATAGGGAAAAGAAAATTAAACAAACCTAATTCTTCATTTTTTTGCAGGTTCAGCAACAGGTTCACCCAAACCTTTCAGCAAAAGAAGATTCTCTCTATTACATTGAAGAGTTGATACTTCAGCTGCTAAACAAACTATGCATTGCTCAGCCACGGACTGTCCAAGATGTAGAGGTAAGACTAGATATTGGAAAACCAAATGCTTGCTTGCAGAGTGCCTGAGGTGAACTAAGCTGGTGTGAGCAGTGGAGGCTGATGTGAAAGCAAGGTGACTGAAAAGCAGAGCTTGGTAATGCTCAGAGATTATAAAATAAGTGCAGAATCCTGCATCTGGAAAGGAATAACCCCCTCCACCTGTACAGAATATGGATCATCCTACTAGAAAGCAGCAACATGCAGAAAACCTTACAGTCTTAGTGGGCAGGAGGTTATCCATGGTACAGGAAGGTGCTGTTGTAGCCAAGAAGGCCAATGATATCCTGGGGTGCATCAAGAAAAGTGTGTCCAGCAGGTCTAGGGAGGTTCTCCTCCCCTTGTACTCTGCCCTGGTGAGTCCACACCTGGAATACTGTATACAGTTTTGGGCTCCCCAATTCAGGATAGACAGGGATCTGCTGGAGAGAGTCCAACAGTGAGCAGTGAGGATGTTTGGGCTTGAATATCTTTCCTGTGAATAAAGTCTGAGAGACCTGGGGCTATTTAGTCCTGAGAAGGCTGAGAGGGGATATCAATGTCTATAAATATCTGAAGGATGAGTGTCAAGATGAAGGTGCCAGCCTCTTTTCAGTGGTGTCCTGTGATAGGACAAGGAACAACAATTATAAGCTAGAACACAGGAGGTTTCACCTAAGCATGAGGAGAAATTTATGGTAAGGGTGCTGGAGCCCTGGAGCAGGCTGCCTAGAGAGGTTGTGGAGTCTCCTTCTCTGGACACTTTCAAGACCTATCTGGATACATTCTTGTGTGACCTGCCCTAGGTGATCCTGTTTTGACAGGGGAGTTGGGCTCAATGATCTCTGGGTTTCCCTTCCAACCCCTAACATTCTATGATTCAGATTTCACAAAGCAAGTTTAATTGGAGACTCATTTTCCTACACAAGGCTTCTGAATAGAAATAGAATTATAGATGGAGGTTTTTCATTCAGCATTAGTTTTATAAACACTTTAAACTTAAGGGTGTTGCAAATTTTCCTAGTTTTCCTATTCTTTGATATAAATACACAAAGGGGTAAGTAAATAATAGAATGAAAGGTTGCTGTTGTTAGGCCTGGATTGTGCAGCTGAGAGAAGAGAGTTGTATGTTCCTGGAAATTTATTGAACTCACTGAGGCTCTTGTGTTATTGCAGCTGTCTGGTTTTGTGTCATCAGCTACAAAATGAGGGCTTTAATGGAGTGTGCTTCAGTATATAGTCTAGAGGGAGAGAATGCTTTCATGTAGCTGTGACCCATTAAAGCTTTGCAGAGTATTAATTGGGCATCAATTTATATGTCTAGGATTTATAGATGGAACAGAAATGAAGTTCTCCTCTACTAGTCTCTAGCTAACATTCAAGGTTGCACTGCATTCACTTTTGGGCCACTCACCACAAGAAGGACATTGAGGTGCTGGAGTGTGTCCAGAGAAGGGCAGCAGAGATTGTGAAGAGTTTAGACAATAATTCTTATGAGGAGCAGCTGAGGGAACTGTGCTCTTTCAGGCCGGAGGAAAGGAGGCTGAGGGAACACCTCAGCTCAGGCTCAGGCTCTTTACAACTGTCCAAAAGGAAATTGGAGCCAGGTGCAAATTCTCCCAAGCTGCAACTGACAGTATGAGAGGAAATGGCCTCAAGTTGTGCCAGAGGAGGTTTAGGTTGGACATTAGGAAAACTTCATTCCCTGAAAGGGTTGTCAAGGCCTGGAACAGGCTACCCAGGGAGGTGGTGGAGTCACTGTCCTTGGAAGGATTTAAAAGCAGTGTGGGTATGATGCTGAGGGACATGGTTTAGGAGCAGACTGGGTGGTGCTACATTAATGGCTGGCCTAAATGATCTTAAAGGTCTTTTCCAACCTTAACAATTCTGTGTGTCATGGAAATTTAAAATAAAATAATTACATATATTTACAAAATAATTACCTGAGGGGATTTAGATTCTTATTAGATGCAGCAATTGCCTTTTATTCAAGGTGGAGTTAATTCATAAGTCATTAATTTTGGTTTATGATTGATATATTTTGTAATACTGATGCATAAAGATTATGACTAAATAAAACCAAAACTTAATAGTCCCTTAAGAGCTCTTGGGATTTTTTCCTACCTTGAGTCTGGATTTAAGCTTTAGACAATGGAGCTGAGAAATCCATGTTCTTCCTCCAGTTCCCAGCTGAATCAGTCTGAGAAGAGTTTGATTCCTTCAGCACACAGGGCAGTTTGAGGTAGCACTGATTTCTCTACACACCAGCTCAATTGTTCTTTGCTTCTGAGTCAAGAGATAATAAATTACCTCAAGAATCTGGGAATTAGTAATTTTTCATAGAAATTTAAGCTTGAGGAGGGCAGGTTTACACTGGATATTAGGAAGAATTTCTTTGCAGTGAGTGTGGTGAGACATTGGCACAGGTTGCCCAGGGAGGTTGTGGATACCCCCTTCCTGAAGATGTTCAAAGCCAAATTGGATGAGACTCTGAGCAGCCTGGTTGAGTGGGAAGTGTCCCTGCCCATGACAGGGTGGCTGGAACTACGTGATGTTGAAGGTCCCTTCAAAGCTAAACCATTCTGTGAATCCATAAATCTATGAACTAATAATTTTCATTGGCTGCGTGGATGCCCCACAGATTACCAGGTGCTGCAGACAGCTTTCTGAGACAACTGGCAACTCTTTGGTTTCTTGGTTACAAAATATCACAGCAGACTCTAAATCTTGTGTATTGTATTTTAAATATACTTGGCATTTTAAGGCTGTGAATAATAAAACATTGTTGTGCTTGGCAATATAAAATCTATTTAATTTAAAAGCACAGAGTACAGGTTCCCCCAAAATACTGCATTTCTGTAGGTCAGTAAGTTCAGATTCTTCCTGAGGAGAATTGAGTTTTGTGTTATGGGATGTTGGTGAGATTTGTATTGTCAGGGAGCATCTGAGCTCTAGGACTGAAGGCTTTTGGTTCTGTTCCTTAGCTGTTTTCAGTTGTCGAGAGAAAACATGAGCATTGTGGTCTCTCAAGTTTATCATGCTGATATTTACATAAGAGCCTTGAAGCAGTGGAACTCTTGGTGCACATTATGACACTTCAGGGTTTGCAAGATCAAGGTCTAAAATCTCAAATAATAAAGGTTTTATAAATTTTTTTAAAAGGGTTTCAAATTGTTCCCAAGGGAACAGTGGGAATTGATAAAGTCTATACACAAAAGGCTGGCAGTAGTCATGAGCTGAAGGACAGCTCAGTGCCATCTTATGTCCATTTTATGGGCCAACTCCTGTTAGAATCTCAAGGAAAGTTCATGTCAGTTAACCAGCCCTCAGCTGTCAGCTGCTGCTCAGGAGGAAAGGTCATGAAGTGCTTACCTGGCACTGACAGCTGACGCAGAAAGCTGAGCCTTTAATGGCCACGTGCAAATACTTCAAAGCTGCCTCTAGGAAGACCTCAGGCCTCCTTTCAGAATGTATCAAAAGAGACATGTAGATGTCATAATTTTCTCAGCTCATCTGTAAAATCTCTCTAAGAATCACCACCCATGCAGACTGCATTGTGGCCCAGGTTATGGGTTCGAAGCAGAGGTCGGGTATGGCACCATGCCACATACTGTGCCACCCTGGCAGTGCTGGGTGGATAAGGGCTGTGGTGTAGTAGGAGGTGATCACTACTCCCCCCTGCCCTGAGCTGTCCACCTTAAAAAACCTGTTTTGCCAAAGTCCCTTGAGTGGTCATCAGAGTTCAGTTCAGACTCATTCTTTCAGGGTTTCATTCCCCAGCTCATAGAGGCTGCAGCAGGAAGCTGTTCAGCCTGGAGAGGAGAAGGCTCCAGAGACACCTTCTTGTGACATCTCAGTACTTAAAGGGGCCAAGAAGAATGCTGGGGACAGACTATTTATAGCAAGGCCTGTTGTGAGGTGATGGGGTTAAACTGAAAGAGAGAGATCTAGGCTAGGGAGAAGGGAGAAACTAAAGATCATCTAGTTCCAGCTCTCCTGCCATGGGTAGGGACAACTTCCACTAAAGCAGGTTGCCCAAAGCCTTACCCAACCTGCCCTTGAACCTGGCCTACAGCCTCCTTGGGCAACCTGTTCCAGTGTCTCACCACCCACACTGTAAGGAATTTCTTCTAAATACCCAAGCTGACTTTCCCCTCCACCAGCTTCAATCCATTCACCCTTGTCCTGTCACTGCAAGCCCTCGTGAAAAGTCTCTCCTCAGCTTTCTTATAGTGCACTTCAAGCAGTGGAAGGTCACTGGAAGGTCTCCCAGAGCATTCTCTTCTCCAGGCTCAATAGCCCCAACTCACACAGCCTGTCCCCATAGGGGAGGTGCTTCAGCCCTCTGATCATCTTCGTGGCTTTGTCTGGACCCACTCCAACAGTTCCATGTCCTCCTTGTGCTGGGAGCACCAGAGCTGGATGCAGTGTTTTGGGTAGGGTCTCATAAGAGCAGAGCAGAGGGGAGGAAACACTTCCTCAGTCCTGCTGGTCACACTTTTTTTGATGCAGCCCTGCACTTGCTTTTCATGTCTGCCATAAACTTTATCTGAAGTCAGACAAGTTAGACTCTTTTCTCAAATAGGAACAATATCAACTTTTATTATTATTTAGACTGTAAACTGCTCAGTACTTCCTGATGTTGTTTATGTTTTGGGCTCCTGGCCTCAGCGGAGGCCTCTTGTGGCTCCTGTGATGTAAAGATCGTAGAGCAGGAGTTGTTTTAGGAGATGTGAAGGAGTTCTTCGTGCTTAGGGGAGGGAGGTTGTTTGGGGTTACTGAAAAGCAGCGAGGCTGAGTTGGAGAGAACAGTTAGGAGCATGTGTTGCAAACACTGAGGAGGAGGAGGAGGATAATTGTAGTACAAGGGAAGTAATTTGCTGCTTGTTTTTTTAGAACTTCTCTTTGATTGCTGTGGTTAATCTCAGTGCACTCTCTCTGTTTGGACAGGAGCGCGTTCAAAAGACATTTCCTCATCCCATAGACAAGTGGGCGATTGCTGATGCACAGTCTGCTATAGAGAAAAGAAAAAGAAGAAACCCTCTCCTGCTTCCTGTGGACAAAATCCATCCTTTATTAAAGGTACTTAAACCAACAACCTGCTGAATCTGCCCACCACACACCCCCAGCTGTTTTATTTCCCTCCGGCATAATAATCTCTGTGTGAGATAGGGAAGTTTCTTGTCTTGGCTGTAAAGGGTCCCCATAGCCCAGGGTGAACATACTGTAATAAATTCACAGAATCCCAGACTGCTGGGAGTTGGAAGGGATCTCTGGAGAGCATCCGGTCCAACCCCCCCCCCCGTGCTAAAACGGGCTGCCCAGGATCACAATATCC
>VWYK01111847.1:0-44360 GCA_013399775.1 Semnornis frantzii | reverse complement strand
CAGAACTGCACACAGGACCCCATGTGAGGTGTGATGAGAGCAGTCTCTTGGTGATTTCTGGTTGCATGCCCCCTGTATGGTAAGTGGAGGGTACTTGAATTTAAACATGTATGAACTGGGGTGTTCTCAGTGGGATGCTACTTACTCTGGCACATGTTCTAGAGTTGTTCTGACAGGTTCAGATTAACTGTGCCCAGAGTTCTCACTGTTTTGGAGATCAACATGTGTTCCCCAAGACAAAACGGTTGTGTTACTACTGCTCAAGTCTCTTGAGGAGTGATCTTAGCGGACTAGAAGCAACTCAGGGAGCCAGATCTGACAGTTGATATGCATATCTGATCTTGATCCCAACAGTCCACTTGTGGGTTTTCTCATCAAAAGAAGTTCCCAGTTTGCACCAGGACAGAGTCAGAGCCTGGTGCATTCCAACAAACATTTTGCCTAGACAGTGTAGTCTCAGTAAAGTGTGAATCAGGCAAACCACCAACTTCATGAGCTGAAAGACATTGCCATTAGCCTTTATGGTTCTGACTAGGGACGTATTTCTTGACTCCAGCTCTTCTGGGGCTGCTGTGGCTTGTAGAAAGCCAATAGAGCCTCAGTCTTCACTGTCTGTTTTTCAATTGTACCAGTGCCTACTGACTGACCTAGATAGGCTTCGAGGAGACCTTATAGTAGCCTTCCAGTGTCTGAAGGGGGCCTACAGGAAGGCTGGGGAGGGACTATTTACAAGGTCTTGTAATGACAGGATGAGGAGTAATGGGTCTAAACTGGCAGAGGGGAGAATTAGACTGGATGTTAGAAAGAAGTTCTTTGCAGTGAGGGTGGTGAGACACTGGCACAGGTTGCCCAGGGAGATTGTGGCTGCTCCCTCCCTGGAGGGGTTCAAGGCCAGGTTGGATGAGGCCTTGAGTAACCTGTTCTAGTGGGAGGTGCCCCTGCCTATGGCAGGAGATTGGAACTGGATGATCCTTGAGGTCTCTTCCAACCCTACCATTCTATGATTCTGTGTTAGCACAACCAGGTGTGTAACTCTTCTGAGCAGGCTTCTTAGGTAAGCTTGCTGAAACCAACCATACAATGTGCGTTACAGGATTCTGTTCCTACATAGTGAGCTAGAACAGAGGTTTAGAAGTCAGGTCTCCGAGCTCTGTTCTAGTTCTGTCCCTGATACATCATGAAGAGCAGTGGGACCAATATTGCAGTAGCCTTTTGCTTTCTTCCCCTTCCATTGGCACCTCAGTGGAAACGTAGTAGGCTTTCCCACTGGCAGGAGACAACCCATGCAGATTTGTCCTAAAATTACATGAATGTAGCATGCATTGCAACTGCTTCTAACTTACCAGACTCTTAGTGTATGGAAGCAGCATCTCATTAGTAATAGGGGATCTTCTGGGGCATTGGCAGCCACCTTCTGGCAGCCCAACATCTGCTGCCTGGCTTGAGGTCCAGATCTATAACTACCACTATTTGGGAAAGAAAAAGTGTCAAAGCACAACTATTTCTGTAAAACAAATTTATCAAGCATGTGGTGAGTTTTTACATTTAAATCTTCAATTCATCAGGGCTGGGGTTGAGAAATAGGTTGTCTGAGGTGGAGAGATTGGTTTGCAGCATGGAATACTTTTTTCTGAGTCGAAAGGAGTTTGCATGGAGATTTCTTGCTTGCTTGCTCAATCCATAGGAAGTAATCCAATTTAAGAGAGACATCTTTTCTATTCAAGTTTGAGCATTTAGAGACCTGCTTCAGAATATAGAGAATTTCCATGTAAGTGTGATTGGAAATAAGGGGAAAACATATGGGTAGTAATGTCAGGTAGTGATAGGACTGGGGGGAATGGAGCAGAAATAGAAGTGGAGAGATTCAGAGTGGATGTTAGGAAGAAGTTCTTCAGCATGAGGGCGGTGAGACACTGGAACGGGTTGCCCAGGAAGGTGCTGGAAGCCCCATCCCTAAAGGTGTCTAAGGCTAGGCTGGATCAGGCTCTAGACAACCTGATCTAGTGTGAGGTGTCCCTGCCCATGGCAGGGAAGTTGGAGCTGAGTGATCCTTGAGGTCTCTTCCAACTGTGACAATTCTATGAGTCTGTGCTATAAACTGCCTTCTACAGTAAATTACTGGGATCTGTGTTCTGCTTCAGTGGAGAGACAAGCAAAAAGTCAATGTTTAACGCTTTCAGAAGTGGCTTCTAATTCTCTGTGTCTCATATTGGCTACCAAATCCTAGACTCCTGGGTCAACAGGAGTGTCTGCAAGCTTCAGATAGATGGATAGAGGATGTAACCCTCAGAGTGGAGAATCCATCCATGGATCCATCCAATGGGATTTCACTGTCTCTTGCCAGAAAATGTCTGGGGACTGTTGAACACTGAAAAGACTTCAATCTTTATTAAGTTTGAACTGTCCCAGGTCCCAAATTACCTTAATGTCTCCTAAAATAGAAAAAATTTGAAAGTCAGGATTTCAACAATCCCTGATGATTTCGTCTGGATGACTGTCATGGGCATACAAATATTTCATAATCTGTAAGAGAACAGATACTACTTTTATTTTGCATGGTTAAAAGGACATTCACTGTGACATTAAATGGACATTCACAAGAACACTTGTCAGGAGAAAGGACGTAATCATTTTGTTTAAAAGACAAGCAAACATTTTTTCCTCTATGTGATAAAAACCATTCTAGCATCGTGGGAGAAGCTCTTAGAGGCACTGAATTTGATGGATTCCAGTTCGTACTACAAAAATTGATGTTAAGTATTTGTATATTTCCAAGCAATGCAGCAGAGATTGCATTGTGGGGGGTTTGGAGGGTTGGGGTTTATGGGGTTTGGGTTTTTTGTTTCAGTTTCTTGTGTGTACCATTCACAAGGACTAGCCAGCAGCCAGAGTGAAGAAGAGAAAAGGAAGGAAAGAACAATTTGTGCAGCAACAGTTTGAGGCAGCAGTGTGCCTAGGTGGCCAAGGAAGCCAAAGGCATCCTGGCTGAGATTAGAAATGCTGTGTCCAGCAGGAGCAGGGAGGTGATTGTGCTCTTGGACTCAGCTCTGGTGAGGCCACAGCTTGAGTGTTGTGTTCAGTTTTGCATTGCAAAAGAGATGTGGAGGTGCTGGAGCCAGTGCAGAGGAGGGGAATGAGGCTGGGGAAGGGCGTGTATAATAAATCTTAAAAGAGGAGACTGAAGGAGCTGGGGATGGTTAGTTTAAGAAGAAGAGGCTGAGGGGAGACCTCATCACTGTCTACAGCTTCCTAAAGGGAGGTTGTGGAGAAGTTGGTGCTGGTCTCTTCTCACAGGCAATTAGTGACAGAACAAGAAGGGACAGCCTCAAGCTGCAACAGGGCAAGCTTAGACTGGTCATTAGGGAGAAGTTTTTCCCAGCAAGAGTGGTCAGGCATTGGAATGTGCTCCCCAGGGAGGTGCTGGAGTCACCAACCCTGTGTGTATTTAAGGGTGGTTTGGATGTGGTGCTTGGGGATATGGTTTAGGGTGCACCTTGTAGAGTAGGGTTCTGGGTTGGACTTAGTGATCCTGAGGGGCTTTTCCAAACGACTGTTCCTGTGATTCTGTGATTTATACTAATTAACAATCCAATAGAATAATACAGACCCATCTGTTATTGTTCCTTTGTATCTAATACCCTGGTTTGGTTACATTTTCACTCTTTGGTTTTCTATTCAACATCTCTGGAATTGTCCTATTTCTTGTTCGTAATTCAAAATCGGGACAGAGGATTAAACTACTAGAGTTAGTTGCAGGGTTTGTTGTTGTTGATGTTGCTTCATTTGTTTGTTGGTTTGGGTTTTGGTTTGTTTTTTTGTTGGATGGGTGGGGATTTTGTGTTGGGTGTTTTTTTTTTTGTTGGGTGGGTTTGTTCTGTTTGGGGTTTTTTTNGGGGTTTGGGTTTGTTTGGGGTTTTTTTGGGGGGGTGTTTGTTTTGGTGTTTGGGGGTTTTTTTGTTTGGGTTGGGGTTTGGTTTTTTGTGAGGTTTGTTTGTTTGTTTTGTTTTACTTAAAAAAAGCAGTTTGAGTTCTTTTCTCGAAACCATTTCTGAGTGAGAAGCAGTTTTTATTGTGACTATATGAGAACCGTGGCAGAGGAGTAGCTGAGATCCTTGCCACAGCACTCATCCCAGAGCTGACAGTTACACTGCAAACAAAAGAAAATTTTTAAGGGATAATTAAGGAAACTTTATTTTTTTATTTGGACTTTTGATTTATTTATTTCTACCTCTTTTTAAAGTCTCATTGTTTCTGGAAACCAATCCACCCCCAATCTGTTCAGCCTGACATTAACCCTGTGAGACATTGGTGAATGTTTTAACAAGCAGATGGTTGGCCCAGGTTTAGTTGTAAGCCACTTCTGAAAATTTGACATAACTCTCTTGTTCCTGGTTGCTAACACGGTTCCTGTAGTGCACCCTTCATTTCAGTTGCTGAAATAACTTCACTGCTGGTGAAGCAGTATCCTTGTCAAAAAAGACCTTCCTGTGTGCATTAGAGCACCCATCTTAATGTGGCAACATTGGTTTAAGGAAGGAAAGAGAAGTCAAACCCAGTCCCTTGATGAACAGAAGTAGGCAAGTGCAAAATCAGCTCCTGTAGCAAAACTGTCACTCAGTGTCTTGGGAACTCTTAGCCAGTATCTCTTTAGCAGGCGTGTAGAGCACTGCAAAGCTTTCTAGGAGCAGAATCCTGTCAGCCCTTTAGTGTTAGGAGCTTTCTATTGAATGCTCCCCTGTCTCCGTTTTACATTGTTGCAGGTTTTAAAATTGGTTTTAAACTGCTGGTGCTTGAGGGAGGGCAAAGAGAAACATCCAATTCAGCATGGAAGCAGCACGATGCAATTAAAAAAAGAAAATCACTCTTGACTATTTGAAAGGGCAATCAGTGACTCCTACGCATAATAACTTACACCCATTTAGCTTATTAAATTCCTTTTCTGTTACCTTTATTCATGCTGCTCAATTATGCACCTCATACATCCCATTCATCCTGTGTTGCGCCTCCTCTTCATGTAACTGCGTTGCTGCCGCTAGTTATTGCCTGGCTTGTATTTGCCAAACTTCATTTATAATCTCATGTAGATAACTTGAAAGCTGTATAATTCGAGCAAATCTCTAACTTGTATTTGCAAAGATATCATCTGCTGACCAACCAGATTTATGTGGAAAGGAGACCATCACAGCCTTACCAAAGCTAAAGAGGAAACTTTGCTGTTACCCTAGAACAGAACTAGAGGAAGGCTGGGGAGGGATTATTTAGAAGGTCTTGCAATGACAGGACAAGGGGCAATGGGTTTAAACTGTAACAGGGGAGATTTAGACTGGATCTTAGGAGGAAGTTCTTTGCAGTGAGGGTGGTGAGACACTGGCACAGGTTGCCCAGGGAGGTTGTGGAGCACAGAAGCACAGATTGTGATCTTTGATCATTTTGGGTGATTCTGTGGCTCCACAACTTCCCTAGAGGTGTTCAAGGCCAGGTTGGACAAAGCCTTGAGTGACCTGTACTAGTGGGAGGTGCCACAGCAGTGAAGATGAGAGGTTAAAAAAAACTGAAAGCTTATGGGGAAAATGATGGTTGAGGGCAGTAAAGCATGAGGAAAGGTTTCTCGTGTGAGAGTTGCTGGATTGACAAATCATCCAGCTGGTTTTGTTGTTAATTTGCCATGTAGTTGCAAGTAGGTGAAGCAAGGAAATCCCCTGGACTTTTTCTGTCAAGGTTTTGTCTGTGTGGGACACTGCCTAGGTGCATACTAAAGCACAATCAGTTCTTGTGGAGGAATGAGAGAAAAAGGCTTTCAAATGCTTGCAAGGTATTTAGCCTATAGTCTACATTCTCCAACAAAGGTTGTTCTTAAGACTAGCAGTACTTTTTCTCCCTTTTTAAAAAAATTATCTAATCAAATAATTTCAAACCATAGGGTAATTCTTTATGTGTGATGTCATAATCCAGAGGTGCCCTCCACTGGGGGAAAAAAAAAAATACGAAGAGGTTTTTATAGCAAAATGCAGAGTAGTTTGCAGAGTTTAAGGAAACAAGACCATGTTCCACTCACCACGGTAATCCTCCTGATGTAAGGCTAAACAAATCCTTTATCTCATGTTTGATCCCAGGACCCTGAATTTACTCTTGAATCATTTCTTAAGAAATGGCGTTTGCTTCTCAGAAGGCCTCCTAGTGCTGTGAACTAGGGCTGGATACTATACTGAAGAGTTAGCCTTTAGCTACACCTGATTTTGAGGTAGTTTGCATAAGCAGAGGGAACAGGTACAGCAGCTTCTATCCTGTGCAGTCTTTGCAAGGTGAGTATCTCTAAGGGCCAAACTGAACTCAGGTGTAATGGAAGCATCCCCAAAGCCACTCCACCCAGCCTGTGGAGAAGGCTAGGCTAGTAAATAGGAATCAAGCAGCTGCTCCTGAAATCTTACAGCCTGCCCAGAGAAAGAAACTACCCTCAAGTGCCCTCACTCCAAGGAAATTCACTGTTGTCATCTGTAGCAACATGTTAACTTGTGTGTGCCAAACCACTTTATGAAGGGTGAGGTTGGGACCTAGAGCAACTCTACGTGTTGGTAGTTCCTTCTGTATCTTGAAGTGCAGTGCTGGCATTCACCTTATTCCACCTTCAGTACCCCACTGTATGGCCTCTGTCTACCCCTTTGCTTGGGCTTGCAATGCCTTTTCCCCTTTCTCTTCCCTTTTCCTTTATTCCACACCCAACTACCCTCCCGCAGAGTCATTTACAGCCAAAACAGCATGTGGTAGTTGTAGCCTCTGAGTCATTGATGTCTGCCCAATGCCCTTCTTAGCCACTGAAACAACACAGCTCAACCTATTGCAATGATTCCATTTTGCAGCCTTTAAAACAGACGCATCCAGCAGTTATTTGTCTTGCGTTTGGGATTGTTTTGTTCCTTTTTAAATACAGGATTACAATTTTTAACTATAATTTCTCAATGTCTTCTGCCCAGTCCAAGAAAAATACCATCATTTTATATGGGAGAGGAAATAATGTCACTGAGGTAATGAACAGAGAGAACTCAAGACATCCGAAAGGGCATCTCCTTTTGAAAAGCAGTTGTGAATATGGCAAAGAAATGTGAGCCATTCAGTCTTGACTCTTTCCTGAGCAGCATGTGTTGCTGCAGACCAGCAATTACTGGCAGTGACGACAGGTCTTTTCCAAATGGACATGCTACTGACAGAGTGTTGTTGCCGTTCATCTCTTTTGCATGTGATTTTCCTGTATACATCATCTTTGGTGGGGCTAGGGGCTTTAATTTACCTTCCTAATGCATGGGAGGTTATGGTATAAGCAGCATAGCAGTGGAGAATTCTGGCTTGCCTTCAATGTGAGGGTGTTCAGGAGATGCAGAGATGTGGTGCCGAGGGACATAGTTTAGCACTAGCCTTGATAGAAGTAGGGAGTGGCTGGACTCGATATTTACTCTGCTCTCATGAGACCCCACCTGGAGTACTGCATACAATTCTGGAGCCCCCAACACAAGAAGAACATGGAACTGTTGGAGCAAGTCCAGAGGAGGCCACAAAGATGCTCAGAGGGCTGCAGCAACTCTGCTATGAGGACAAGCTACAAGAGCTAGGGCTCTACAGCCTGGAGAAGAGAAGGCTTTGCGGAGACCTTGGAAGGGCTATTGACAAGGTCTTGTAATGAGAGGATGAGGAGTAGTGGGTTTAAACTGGAAGAGGGGAGTTAGGAAGAAATTCTTTCCAGTGAGGGTGGTGAGACACTGGCACAGGTTGCCCAGGGAGGTTGTGGCTACTCCCTCCCTGGAGGTGTTCAAGGCCAGGTTGGACAAGGCCTTGAGCGACCTGTGCTAGTGGGAGGTGTCCTGGCCTACGGCGGGGGGTCGGAACTGGTTGAGCTTTGAAGTCCCTTCCAACCTAAACCATTCTATGATTCTGTGATTCTGTCATCTTTTCTAACTAACACAGTTCTATGAGATTAGAAGTGCCCTGATCAAAGGATCTAAAGTGTGGAAGGTTTCTGTTTAGGCACAAAAGAGCAGTGTCAGCTGCAGGAGACAATATACTTGCAATTTAATGCCTCTAAACCTGTGTGTTAAAGGTTTTTGATAAGAGGGAATTGCTGCAAATATATTTGGACAAAATTTGTCTTCTAAATCTTGACTCTGCCTTAAATTCTGTTGTTGCATTTTGATGTCAGCTTTTGCCAAGTCTGGTTCCTTTCTTTTCTCTAAGGCTGTAAAGGCTGGAGGTAATGTGCTCTCCAGCAGCTTCTTCTGTTCTCCATCATTCTCAAAGAAGACTTCTCCACCATCTGTACCATCTTTCCAGCACACACAACTCCATGTGAGGACAAGTTGCACCACCTTTCCCATGTCATTTCCTGGCTGCTTTTAATCTCAAGTGGCCAACATGTTTTGTTTTCATTGCAAATGGGAAGGGAGGGGAGAAGGAGAGAACAGTCTGAACCAAATATTCTCATTATTTCTTTGTAGTTGACTTAAGACTCTACATGTGGCTTTCAAGTCTTTTATTTACTTAAGTCACCATTACTCAAGGGAGTGATTTGATTCCAGTGTGGCATCTCCCACAGGTAAAAATCCTTCCTGTGGGTAGGGCTTGCACCCTCAGGACCTGAAGTGTGTTTGCCTGAGTTATACAACCTGATATACTTTCTGATGTAACTTATGGCAGAAGAGGTTGACTTGGTTTAGCAAAAAATGGGGTTTCTCTTAGTAAGGGATATTACTCTCAGAGGCACAGAGTTCTTGTTGTAATAAAGACTTCTCTCATATTTAGGGAATTCAAATGAAAACAGGGAAATGTTTGTTATTTGATCTTGGCTGTGGAGCTCTCTTAAAAATAGCAGTAACTGCAAACGTACGCAATAACTGTGTCAGCCTTTATCCTCCCAGTGCCTGTGTGCTGGCATTGGTTGTGCAGCCTTTCTTCACAGCACTACACAACAGAAAGAGACCACTAACACCATGTGGGGCCACACCAGGGTGCAGGCACTCCCTACCAAATGAATCGGGTCCAGTTCTGGGACCCTTACCCCAGGAAGGACATTGAGGGGCTGGAGCATGTCCAGAGAAGGGCAAGGAGGCTGGAGAAGGGCCTGGAGCACCTGGACTATGAGGAGGAGCTGAGGGAGCTGGGGGTGTTCAAGCTGTAGAAGAGAAGGCTGAGGGCAGACCTCATTGCTCTCTACAGCTCCCTGAAGGGAGGCTAGAGTGAGGAGAGGGCAGCCTCTGCTGCTTGGTGGCAAGGGACAGGAGCAGAAGAAATGGTTCTAAGCTGCAGCAAGGGAGGTTCAGGCTGGATGCTAGGAAATATTTCTTCCCAGAGAGGATTCTCAGACCTTGGAATGGTCTGCCCAGGGCAGTGCTGGAGACCCCATCCCTGGAAGTGTTTCAGCAGTGTATGGAGCTGGTGCTTAGGGACATGGTTTAGTGTTGACCTTTCAGTGCTGGGTTGAAGATTGGACTGGATGAGCTTGGAGGTCTTTTCTAACCAGATGTTTGCTGTGATGAAGAAAATAAAACCCATGCTGACATCAAAGAGCAGACATGGAGATAGTAAAAAAAATCCTAGTTTGGTTTAGTAAAGAGGTTTCTCAGAGGTGCTCTGGATGGGTCAGACTTTGTTTCTAGCAACTTTTTAATTCTTCAAGTAAAGCCCAGAGTTCTTGTTCACAATGGTGTAGGGCATGGCACTGAGAAGAGAGGCCCTGCCATCAAGATGCTTGTCCTAAAGAATCTGAAAAATCTAAGAATGCCATCTGCTGTCTCCTGAGAGCAGTCTGCACTGTTTAGATGTGCTTTTGTCTAGAGCATGGAGAAGCAGAAGTGTACATACAGACTGCAACTCACTGGTGTCAACCGCAGTGTGCTGGGCTCCCAGCTGCTTACTTGTGGCTACTGCCTGCTCCTGTCTCCATGACGGGCAGGGGAAGATGCTGATCTTCCAGATCAAAATAGGAAGGATACAATCTACGCTGGGGGTTGGACTGGATGACCTCCAGAGGTGCCTTCCAGCCCAGACCATTCTATGAGTCTATGATTCTTCACCGTTTTCTGCTGGCATTGGCCCCCAGATGACATCTCCACTGCATCTAACCTCATCCCAAGCTTACATCCAAAGTCATTTCATGTTTGCATTCCACTAGGCCAAATTGTGAATTGCCCGTTAATGTAAGATTTGGTAAGGAATTATTTGAAGCCCTTTGTTCACTTACTCTAAAGTGAATGCAAATCTTTTGTCACTGAGCTGTGGCTTGAAGCTTTCTCACCCTCTCTCAAAGAGGTGACAAATGCACACTGGGCAGCATTCATCTCAGAACTGGGACACGGGAGAGCTGGCAGAAGGCTGTTTTGCTCAGCACACAAGGTGCTGCATGGATGCTCCATCATTTGGGCATAATTGGAATTAATTCTATTTGTCCTGGCCTTCCAAAAGCATTGTTAGATGCCCATGGTGGTTGGAATTTTCACAAAGTATGGCTGAAATATCAGCAAAAGACAGGGCAATGGACCAGTCAGATGGTGCTCTCAACCACTGAATACATTTTGTCTCCTCCAACTAAACAACTTTTTTTTTTCAGCAGTGATCTGGATGTGTCATGGGCCAGTGTTAGAGGGAGGAAAAAACAAAGCATACCAAACTGAGACAAATCTGAGGGAGCATCTTTCAAAATTTCAGAAGCTAAATGACCCTGACGCAGATCTTCCCTCTTTTGTCTAGCTCCTCCAAAATCAGCTGCTGCCTCCAGACTTATGTCTGATGGGCATTGCTGTGCTAGTTGAGAACGTCAGCAATATTGGCTGCTACAAACAACTAATACATTTTTTCCCCCCTATGCTTAAGATGCTCACTGATGGAGCAAATCACTTGTTGTTCTACTCATGGGGACGTATTGACCACAGGTAACCTACAGCCCACCTAACCTGCCTGGTCTCCTCATGTTTTATTAAGGTTTTCTTTCTGCCAGTGCAAAGGGGAGGAGATCAGATGTCTTTCCTACTCTCCCTTTTTCCCTGAAGCAAATCCAATTGCTGTTTAACACATGTAGCAATAACCTAGTCCATATGTGTTGTGCCCTTTGTAGCAATTACTTTTTCCTGAACTCTTTGTCTGCATAGCTGTGCCTCTTATTTTTTCAGTTTTAGATTATCCTGGTTTGCCCTACCACACCAATCACAACTCAAAACATCTGCTAGCCCTCTGCAAAGGACTTTTGTTTTAACTTCAGTAATGCTCAATCCAATCAACATTTTGACATCAGAAGCATTTTTGACAGAAAGTAGCTCATAAAATAAAGGAAAGGAAGCCGCAAAAAGGATCAGGGACTTGGAGCAGCTGTGCTGTGAGGACAGGCTTAGGAAGCTGAGGGTGTTCAGCCTGGAAAAGAGAAGGCTCCAGGGAGATATAATAGCAGCCTGACAGTACCCGGAAGGGTCAAGGATGTCCCTGATGGGTGCAGAAGGGACCTCCAAAGGTCATCTAATCCAACCTCCTCTGCAGTAATCACCTCCCTGGGCAACCTCTTCCAGTGTTCCACTACCCTGCTTGTGCAGAACTTGTTCCTAACATCCAGTATCAGAGCTACCTTATGGAAGTTGTTGCTTATTGTATCAGAAAGCGTTTTTTCTCCCTTAAGGTATCTTATTATCTGATGTTTGCAAGCTGAGTTTTGAGTCTGATCAGATTTATAAAAGTCAAAAGCAGCTAATGTGGAAAAGAAAAAAAAAAAAAAACTGAAACTTTAAGTGTCAGAGATGGGATTGATTAAGCAGTGAAGAGATGAATCTCCAAATCCAAACTCTTCTTAAAATTAAGAGGCGAAGTTGTTGCAGATTTGCCTGAACATATCTTTTCAAGCATTTTGGCCATTATACCATGCTCCAGCTGGACCTGTTCCCTTGTGACCTCGTCTAGGTGATCTTGCTCTGGCAGGAGGCTTGAACTTGAATGATCTTTCAACATTCTGTGATTCTGGTTTTGTTCTGCTGTTCCTGTCTCACCTCAGAGGACGAGACAAGGGCTTGGACAAGCAGAAGGCAGTTGTGTTTGCATACACATGCTATTTGTAGGAATCTCCATGTGTGTGTGTGGTTCAGTTTGAAAAATCAATGAAAACATGGTTTGAAAGTAGAGGAATGAGAATATCATCACTGTCCCCTGGGGATTTTCAAGCACCTTGTGGACCTGGTGCTTTGTCTTGACCCTTCAGTGCTGGGTCAAATGTGGGGTTGCACTGGATGAACTTGGAGGTCTCTTCCAAGTGGATGTATTCTGTGTTTCTGTGAATAGATGCCAAAAGTTTCCTTTTGCTTCAGCTAGTTTTCTGTCCTGTATTGTGCCTTTTCTCCCTCTTCCAAGACCTTTTCATTATTCTTGAAATAGAAATGACATCAGCCCAAGTACACTGCACACCCACAGCATTTGCTTTATCTAGCAATCTGCCACCAATATTTTAAGACTCCAGCAAGACAGTAAGGAACTACCTCCCTAAATTGTTGCTGTGAAACCATCCTTAACTGAACTATGCCATATGAATTTCCATTGCAACACTGGAGAAGAAAGTTGTCAATGTCTTTCTTCACTGATTGCTGCAGATTAACTTATCTAAGACAGCTTGCCATGACTGCTGACCATTTTGTGACCAAAAAAGAGATCTGGCATTTTCCAGGCTTCCTTTACTCTGCTATCCTGAGACCCCACCTGGGGTCCTGTGTGCAGTTCTGGAGCACCCAGCACAGGAAGGACNAGGGAGGTTGTGGCTGCTCCCTCCCTGGAGGTGTTCAAGGCCAGGTTGGACAAGGCTTTGAGTGATCTGTACTAGTGGGATGTGTCCCTACCTATGGCAGGGCGTTGGAACTAGGTGATCCTTAAGGTCCCTTCCAACCTTACAATTCTATGATTTAAAATTGGAATAAACTCTTTAATATTTATGAATATTTAATATTTTTCCCCATTTTCTTAGCTAATGCCCAAGTTTATTAAATGAGAAACATCCACCCTGGAGAATATTACTGTTTGTATTGCCTGTGCTCTGGAAAAGGAGAGAACTGTAGTAGCAGTCTTTTAGTGGATCATCAGAAATAGCTGCGATTTGTGGGTAGACCTAGCTCCTGGCTTGGGGCTGGTGCATAAACTCTAGCACTTAAGGGTGGTTCCCAGAAGTGCTCTGACTCAGGCACTGTGCTGAGTCACAAATCCTCCCCTGCTTCCTCCTTGCTTACAGAAAGTAGTAGTTGTCTTCTGAACTATAATAGCAGAAGAATAATTACCTCCCACATTCCTGACACTGCCTTATATACAGAAATCTCTGTATGTTTGTGTATGTAGCAAGGAGGTGGAGGAGGGAGGGATGGATGAGTTGAAAGTCCTCTCCTTTTACTTCTGCTCATTTCCAAAGGGTCATTTGTATGAAACTCTGCCTGCTCATAATCTCCCTTCAGGCAATGGTGTGGTGGAGGCAAAATGTAGCCCTGCAAAACCAAAGGAGTAGGGCTGGGATATGCTTCCTCTGAAGATCTGGACTGCTAATACAAAGAGAACAAGAAACCACCTTGTCCAGCAAACCAAATTTGATCCAGAATTGAAACCATGATAAAATGTGAGCTGGAGCTGTACTTGGCAAGGTCCACATGCTTTTTCTGAGAGCAGCCTACCACAGGTTTCCTGGGGTGTATTCCACAGCCCAACAATGCCAAATGCACTTTAGCAGCTGGATCTGATGCAGTTTGGGGGTTTTTTTGCTTCTTGTGCCATCTTGCTGAGTGTTGGTTGAAAGCAAAGAAGAGATGTAAGTACACACTGGGATACGGACATAATCCCATTGCTTTAGGTGCAGACATTTACAAGCTTAGAGACAAACACGTTCTCCAGTAACTGCCTGAATTGGTGAGACAGCAACTGGGATGATTCTCTTCCTGAAAGAAAAATACAGCACCATATAATAGCTCTAAAACACCTGCAGCATCCTTAACTGTGTTTCCCAAAGGTCTGGGAAAGATCTTTGTTGCTTTTCCTTTTTCCCTTTTCACTCTGCTTCTCAGTTGTGCCCTAAACCTTTGGGTTGATGCAGTCCCCTAGAGGCTGAGAAAAGCTTGACCTGGTGTAAAAAGCAATGTTGTTCCCATGTAATAAATATTTAAAACATTTTATCAGTGTAAATAAATGCTAAATGCTGCGAGCCCAGGGAATGGCATCAATGTGTTTTACTTACTGAAACATTTATGGAATCAGTGTCAGCCAACAGAATGAAGCCAAGAGGAGTTTTTTTAAAGGTAAACTGAAGTGCTTTTTGAATAAATACTAAGAGCTCTTTAAGATCTTGAATTATTAACAGAAGAAAAATGTGGGCTGAAAAAAAAACCTGCAAACAATCCTTTTTGTGGCACTTTCCCTAACCTCTGTGGAGTTATCCCTATGAGCGAATCACAGAATAATTGTCAGGGCTGGAAGGGATCACAAGGATCAGCCAGCTCCAAACCCTCTGCCATTTGTAGGGATACCTCACACTAGATCAGGTTGACCAGAACCACATCCAGCCTGGCCTTAAAAACATCCAGAGATGAGGCTTACACCACCTCCTTGGGGAACCTGTTCCAGTCTTTCACCACCTTCATGGTGAAGAACTTCTTCCTAACACCCCATCTGAATCTTCTCACTTGTAGTTTTGCTTCATTCCCCCCAGTCCTATCACTACCTGATACCCTAAAAGGTCTTTCCCCAGCTTTCTTGTAGGTTCCTTTCAGATACTGGAAAGCCACAATAAGGTCTTCTCAGAGCCTTCTCTTACCCATACCGAACAACCCCTACTCTCTCAGCCTGTCTCCATAGGAGAGAAGCTCCAGCCCTCCAATCATCCTTATGGGCCTTCTCTGGACCCACTCCAGCACATCCATATCCTTCTTGAGAGCCTCCACAAATTCATAGGGGCATGCAGAATGCAAAATATTCGAGAACCATTTATTGTTATATTTACTTGCCAGGGCATAAACACAGAGTCCTGAACTTAGCCAGGCCAGCTCTGGAACTGCCAACCTCTGTGAGCACACAGCACCTCTCTCTGCTGGGGGAAGGTAGCTCTTAGTTTGGAATCCAGAGGCCAACCTTGCAGTTCGATCAGGTCACCAGGCATTTAATTATGTTTTTAAGCTGCACAGCTCATTGCTAGGACTGTAAGATTTACCTCCACAAAGGAGAAATCGATGAAGATATGCAAAGGTGTATGGCAGAGACCCTCAGGCAAGTGGTACTGGATTGCCCCTGCATTGTGAGCACTCGTGTTGGGGAACGTTTGTGTGTCACAGTGTGCAAAGAGGAGGAACGTGCAGGCCTGGGGACAGAGAATACTCTTATTTATTAGTTAAACTGTCTTTTCTTTGCACAGGGGACAGAGTGTGTGAAAGTGTACAGAAAGTTCTCACTATATGTTAGAAAAAGCTTTATGACTGCATGTGAGAGGATGCTTTGCCTTGATTTACTCATCAGAAATGCACCTAATCATCCCCAGATGCTGATCTGTGTCTCCTGGGTCCCAGAATGCAGATTTGATGTATTTCAAAGCATGGGGGGGTGTTATTTTAAAATGTCTTTATTTTTTCCCCTGCCTATTGCCCTCCTTCAGTCCTTGAATCCTTCTTTGTCTGCTCTCCCTGTTCTCATGCCTTTCTACTGCCCTAACTTTTGTGGCTGTTCAGGTCTGGTTCCTCATGCAGTTGTTCACAGCAGCTATTCCTCGTGCAAGTGGCTGCCCAAACTGTGCACAAAGGAGCTTAAAGTAGCTGTATTGCAGCACTAAGCTTGCCAGCACTGTGGGGAGCAGGGTGATGTGCATGCGTGCCTTGCTTATCTCCAAGCAGCGTTCATTACATCTTCTGAGGGGACATACCCATGTGGAGACCAGGGATAAATGGTGTCCTTCAGGGCTCGGCGCTGGGACTGGTGGTGTTTGACACATTTGTCATCAATAAGGACAGTGGAACTTGAGAGCTTGAGGAAGGTAGGTTTAGCCTAGATATTGAGGAGCTTGAGGAGGGCAGATTTAGCCTAGATATTAGAAAGAAATTCTTTCAGTGAGGATCATGAGACACTGGGACAGGTTGCCCAGGGAGGTGTTCATAAACAGCTTGAATGAGGCCTTGAGTGACCTGGTTTAATAGAAGGTGTCTCTGCCAGAGGGTTTGGAATTAGATGATCTTTAAGGTGTCTCCCAGCCCAAACCATTCTGTCAATGTATGATATTTCTAAAGTTGCTGCCTAGTTAGCAGTTCCAGACTTCTAGGAACTCTCTGAATGCTTCAGTGGCAGTGAATGTAAGCTTGCTAATCAGTGGAGTCATCTGGATTTAAAACCAGGCTGCCCTGACAGGATACTGCAGAGCACACGCAGCAATTCCTTCTAACAGCCTTCAGTACCTCATGGAATCGTAGAATGGTAAGGTTGGAAGGGACCTCAAAGCTCATCCAGTTCCAAGCCCCTGCCATAGGCAGGGACACCTCCCACTAGAACAGGTCATTCAAGGCCTCATCCAGTCTGGCCTTGAACACCTTCAGGGAGGGAGCAGCCACAACTTCCCTGGGCAACCTGTTCCAGTGTCTCACCACCCTCACTGTAAAGAACTTCTTCCTAACTCCCTTCTTCCAGTTTAAACCCATTACTCTTCATCCTGTCATTACAAGACCTTGTCAGTAGTCCCTCCCCAGCCCTCCTGTAGGCTTCCTTCAGATGCTGGAAGGCCACTCCAAGGTCTCCTCGAAGCCTTCTCATCAGAGTTGGTTCATTATCTTTCAGAAGCTTTTCCGTAATTAAGCTGGCTCCTATAAATCTTCTGGTGGTGCCTGTTGGCCTGTAATGTCCCCATGCCTTGTCATCTCATGTTCATGGTGCAAGCCTTTGGTCTCAGAAGCACTGCTTTGCTAACATGTAGGTTGCTGGTCCATGCTGTCCTCTGGACATCTGTAGTACTCTCTAGCACTCTCAGGGCCTGGGTGATAAACTACAACTGTAAACCAGAGCTTTTTGTTCATCATTGTGTCTGTCCTCAGCACTCTCTCTCAAGAGTATTCTGGTATATAATGATGAATATTAAACCAATAATAATAATTACCGGTAGATTGCATAAGATCTGATATTACAACTCTTAACCCTGTAATTTTGGCTATGTTTTGGATTTAAAGGGCTCCTAAAATCACTGAAAGTGGAGGCCTATGTTTTCCTTTGTGTACATTTATTTGAAGCTACAAATATTTCCACTTACAAAGTCTGTGATACCTTTTTCAGCTTCATAACCGTCTGTAGGCTTTTTGCTTTCTTGTATTATTGTGCATTGTTTGGGAGAAGGTAGGATGTTAGTTTAATTTTCTGGTGAATCTTACAGTCTTTGCTGCTGAGTATTGCAGTGATGTTGATGTGGATTGCAATTCATTTTCTTTATGCATTTAGAATTAGTAGATTGCATGAGGTGAGCATCTAGGTTAGAAGGTGAAGTGCCTCATATAATCACAGCAGTAGTTTTTTTTCTTCAGAGATGTTGCTTATCCAGAATAAGAACACAGATGTAAGTGAGAAGAGCAGCCCAGTCTTGTATAGGATGAGTTTGCATCCTGTCACAGGCTCACAGGGTGTTAGGGGTTGGAAGGAACCTCTGCAGATCTTCCAGTCCAACCCCCTTGCCAGAGCAGGACCAGAGAATCTAACACAGGTGGCACAGGAACACATCCAGACAGGGCTAGAAAGGCTCCAGAGAAGGAGACTCCACAACTCTCTGGCAGCCTGTACCAGTGCTCTGGGACCCTTCCAGTCAAGAAGTTCTCCCTCATGTTGAACTGAAACTTCCTGTGCTGCAGTTTCCATCCCTTGCCCCTTGTCGTATGCCAGGGCACAAGTGAGTAGAGGCTGTCCCTGTCCCTTCCTGAACCACAGCCCTCAGCTCTTTATAGACATTGCTCAGATCCCCTCTCAACCTTCTCCACTCCAGACTAAGCAGCCCCAGAGCTCTCAACCTCTCCTCATCAGGCAGTGCTTCAGTCCCTTCAGCATCCTTGTAGCCCCGCATTGGACTCTCTCCAGCAGATCCCTGGCCTTTCAGAACTGACGCAGTATTCCAGGTGAGGCCTCATCAGGGCAGAGTAGAGGGGGAGGAGGACCTCCCTTGATCTGCTAGACACACTCTTTCTGAATGCACCCCAGCATCCCTTTGGCCTTCTTGGCCACCAGGTCACATAGCTGTGCCATACAGAACATGGTGTCCACCAGGACTGTCGGTACTGCAGTTGATGTAAGGATCTCTTTGTGAAAGCCAGAGTGTTTCCTACTGATTATCATTCCCTTTGGATAGTGGCATGAACCATTAACAGATACCTGAGCTGACTGTAGAAAATGTTCTACCTGGAGGGATGCTAATAGTCAGGTTTGGATTGCTAGCAGGCTGTGAATGATCTTGCTGGCCTAGAAACTGGAGTCACCTTTGATTGCTTTTACTGCATTCCACTGTGGCAGGAGAGCCGATGCAAAGCCTCACCCTTAGCTGTGGATTGACAAGTGAATTGCCTACGAGTGAAAGTGCTTGTCAAAAGATGTGTCATCCCTCTTAGAAAGTATTCAAATTAGTTTTCAAAAAGTAATGAAGATGAAAATTGAAAATCTTAGATGATAGATTTTAATCATTAATCGTTAGAGCAGACCCTCTTGGCAGATGTATAACAGACAGTTACAACTCATGAATCACATTTTTCAAACATCACAGCCAATCTCAGCTGCTCCGAGGAGATGACAGCATTTGCAAGAGACATTAATGGCTTATGGTTCTCAGGCATTGCAAAACCATGAGCTTGTAATTGTTCTGGTCTGGCTATTCGCAGCCGGCAGAGTTCAGGAGGTCTCTAATACTTCCAGCATTCATCATTTGCCCAGGACAGTGGTTGCCATCACTGCCGCCAGCAAGAATAACTTTAAAACCTTTGTAAATGCAAATCCTTACTAAAGGCTTGTGAGACTGGCTTTGTTGTTCTGGTTTTACAAATGAGGAGAAGGAGACAGAGGCCCTTGAGTCCGCAGCTTGAGCCAGCTGCATCTTAGGCTACAGCTGCTTAGTGATTTAGCAAACTCAGCTATGTCAACCTCCTTGGACCCTTCTGGCAAGGCTTGGCTTGCTTGCCATTAGAACATGTACCAGACTCCTGCCTTAACAAGAGCCCTGTAGTGATATTCCATTCATACCTGCACAACCTTGGTTATAGAGCGATCACCAAGGCTTGGGACAAAACCAGCAGTGCTGGTTCTAACTCTGCCTCTGCTCAGACTCAATCAGAATGTTTGATGGTCCTTCAGCAGCTCTGGCTCTGTCTGAAACCAGCTTGACCTCTGGAAGAATCCATAATTGGAGTAGGGACATGACTTCAGTCTGCAATTTTTCACCATGCTCAGGAGTGCAGCTCCATGGTACCCCAACATTTGCCCTCTTCCATGTCTCACCGTTCTTGTCCTGCTTCAGTTCTACCTGCTCTTTTGTTTGCCCATGCTTTAACTCAGTACTGCCTGGGGAAGAAGACCTTAGATCTGGATTTCAAGGGAAATAGCTTATGTATTCCCTCACCAGGGTGGTGGTAAAGTAATGCTTGTTTAAGTTTAGTCTGTGATCCAGGCTGTGGTAGCAAACTGATGAAATGCTGGGTATTAGAAAGAAATTCTTTCCTGTGAGGGTGGTGAGACACTTGAACAGGTTGCCCAGGAAGGTTGTGGATGCCCCTTCCTTGGAGATGTTCAAGGCCAGGCTGGATGAGACCTTGAGCAACCTGGGCTGGTGGAAGGTGCCCCTGCTCATGTTGGAACTGGATAAGTTTTAAGGTCCTTTACAACCCAAACCATTCTATGAATCTTCTAGAAGGAGGTGGTCTGTAGATGTACCTCTTTACATCACCAAGATGTGTTCAGGTGAGGGTGAATGAAATAAAGCCAACCTATTATCATGCAATTGATGGCTTCTCTAAATTTTGTTCTCTTGCTGATAAGTGCTTCCTTTTGTTCTCTCTGCAGGTCTCCAGGTGGTTTTAAATTCAATTATCAAGGCCATGGTCCCTTTGTTGCACATTGCCCTGCTGGTGCTGTTTGTCATTATCATCTATGCCATCATTGGACTGGAGTTATTCATGGGGAAGATGCATAAGACCTGCTACCATGTGCAAGGGGGACTGATAGGTAAGGGGAACATCGTGTCACACTGTCATAGTTTTTATGTGAGAGCACAACAGACTGACACTGTTGCTCTTTGCTCTTGTTCTAAGGAAAAAGGGCAGTAAAATAATAAGACTCTCACTGAATTGGAGGTGAAAATACAGAAAGGTTGTATTTAAAGATGTGCAGGAAAAGATAGGGCATGCATGAATCCTTAACACCTAACACAGATACAGGCTACATGAGAATTCCCCCAAAACCTTTCCCCCAAGCAAACAAACAAAAAAAAAGAACAACCAACCAACCCACCAAAACCCCAGTGCTAATTTTCTCCCATCCCCCTTTGTCACCCATTGGGTTCGCTGCAGCAGCCCAAGGCCTTGAAGGCCATGGCAGGGTCCTCCTGCATAGCTACAAAGTCACCAGATAAGATCCCTCTGGAGGGTTGGAGAGGCAGGGAGAAAGGAGAGTGAACTGACCTCCCTGCTTGCTTTCAAAGTACTTGCAGGATTGTGGGGTTGAATAATGTCATTACGATCTCCAAGGGCAACCAGTTCATCCCCTGGGACGGATTGTGGTCTCTGTAGGTTTGTTTTTTTTTAGGCAGTCTGGGATAACCTGGAACTCTTCAACCCAACAAACACACACAGGAAGAGTTCCTGAGGGAGGCTTTCCCCGTAAAGAGTGGAGCGATTGTGCTAGCCCAGGAGACAGGTGGCTGTTGTTCCCTGCTGTGCACCTGTCTGGGCTGTCACAGTGGTGATTCCTCTGTTCTGCTTCTTGGATATGAATCACCTTGGATGTGCAGAGACTGTCTCTAATGGTGAGAGTTTAGCTTGCTGCTCCTGGGCACTCAGTCGTTGACCTGTCTGTAAAGGCTGTGTGCAAAAGTGTCAATTCCTGCTGATCACAGTGGTGGACTTTTTAGTGCAGACGTTTGGCACCACAAGCCAGCCTGAGTTCTTGAGCAGATTTCTCAGAGGCTCAAACAGCACTAAAGTAGTGATGGTTTCACCACTGGCAGGCTGTACAGGCAGGTACAAATCACAGGCTCACAGAATGTTGGGGGTTGGAAGGGACCCAAAGTCATCATCGAGTCCAACCCCCCTGTCAGAGCAGGAGCAGACAATCTAGCTCAGGTCACACAGGAACGCACCCAGACAGGTCTTGAAAGTCTCCAGAGAAGGAGACTCCACAGCCCCTCTGGGAGTCTGTGCCAGTGCTCTGTCACCCTTACAGTAAAGAAGTTCCCCCTTGTTTTGTGGTGGAACCTCCTGTGCTGCAGCTTCCATCCATTGCTTCTTGTCCTATCATAGGGAGCAAGTGAGCAGAGCCTGTCCCAACCCTCCTGACCTCCAGCCCTTGGGTATTTATAAACATCTATTAGATCCCCTCTCAGTCTTCTCTTCTCCAGACTAAAAAGCCCCAGCTCCCTCAGCCTCTCCTCATGAGGCAGTGTTTCAGTCCCCTCATCATCCTCATGATGAGATGGCATCATGGAAATCAACAACTCTTGTTTTATTACTACTCTTCTCCACAAATGCATCTCCATTTTAAACAAATACCATAGTAAAGGAATATCTACTTGAGGCCTAGTAGCCTTTTTTAATCAGAAGCTGTGACTGTGGTTAGAAGTGCAGCCAAGAGGATAGCAAAGTTCTATTATTGGGAAGAAACTTCTTGCACCAAATCCATGGGGAAAGACCTCTCAAAATATTTGCATAAATAAATATTCAAACCTCAAAATAATTCAGTTGTATTGTCAGACATCTAACCATCTGCTCTTCTTCACTGGATTTATTGAACTTGAAAGCAATGATTTCCCAGGTGGTGGTGAGTGCCAATGCCTAGGACCCAGTTCAACTCGGAAGCAAGAAAATATTATACAGCAGGATATGGTTTCAGAAGTTCTGTATTTTCTGCTTTTCTAACACCAGCAGGTTTCGTTCTCTGGAAGTTATGCTTAGGAGTGTAATGAGTTGTCAGTCTGCTTTACATCTTTAAAGTCTACATATCGTCCTCCATACTGTCTGGAATCATTTGCATTACAGCATTTAGTTCTAATATGGCTGTTTCTGGCATGCTTTAATGATCAGAACAGGATCATAACTTTTAGAAGATTAAATTTTTTTGCCATGTAAGATGAGAAACAAACATAATTACCTGCTCCCCCACACACACATATCTACATCTGTTATAAATGTAGCACTGAGCTCTGCAATATGGATATTTTAAAAAATCATACTGTGGGAGGTTTCGTCCTTATAGAAATGGTTTCTGTAAGCATCTGTCACGCACCAAAGCATTTCGAGCAGGTGTGTTGTATGGGTTCTCAACTCTTTTAGAAACACCTGTACAGAACTGGGAGTGGATAATCCAGCAGTAGTCTCACAGAGCTTGAGTGTCACTGGGCTATTGATGAAATGCCACGTGGCTTCTAAGCTCCAAAAGCTCCAGAGATTTTCTGCTGTAATTCAGCAGTGGCCCAGTACAGTATCAACCTATCTCCAGAGCACCAAAGCCTGTCTACTGCAGGGATTCAGCCTCCTTCATCGAAGTGCCTGTCAGTGCTGCAAGGTTAAGTCAGATGCCAGGTGACTCTGGTATGAAAGCACTGGTTGTAACGTGCAGCCTAAGGAAATGTAAGAGATTTGATCTAATGTTCAGTTTTGACTGTAGAATTTGACAGCTTGGCCACTGTTTTTACAAGAAAAAACGAAGCACAACAAAGCCTCCCTCTGCCCCTTACCATGCTCCAGTTTCCTGTGCATCCCTAGAGGAAAGTGTCAGATTCACTGCAAAATCATAGAATCATAGAATGGTAAGGTTGGAAGGGACCTCAAGGATCATGTAGTTCCAACCCCGTGCCATAGGCAGGGACACCTCCCACTAGTACAGGTCACTCAAGGCCTCGTACAACCTGACCTTGAACACCTCCAGAGAGGGAACAGCCACAACCTCCCTGGGCAACCTGTGCCAGTGTCTCACCACCCTCACTGTAAAGAACTTCCTCCTAACATCCAGTCTAAATCTCCCCTCTGCCACTTTAAACCCATTGCCCCTTGTCCTGTCATTGCAAGACCTTGTAAATAGTCCCTCCCCAGCCTTCCTGTAGGCCCGCCTTCAGATACTGGAAGGCTACTATAAGGTGGTCTCCAGGAAGCCTTCTCTTCTTCAGGCTGCAGAGCCCCAACTCTTGTAGCCTGTCCTCATAGGAGAGCTGCTCCAGCCCTCTGATCATCTTCATGGCCCCCCTCTGGACCTGCTCCAACAGTTCCATGTCCTTCCTGTCTTTGTTGGAATCAGGAGTTAACTCTGTTCACGTGCACTCTCTCCCTGTTCTCCTTTCAGACACGCCTGCAGAAGATGATCCATCTCCCTGCGCCCCCCAGTCCGCGCACGGGCGGCAGTGCCAGAATGGCACAGAGTGCAAGGCAGGCTGGGAGGGCCCCAAGCATGGCATCACTAACTTTGACAACTTCGCCTTTGCCATGCTGACGGTGTTTCAGTGCATCACCATGGAGGGCTGGACAGATGTGCTCTACTGGGTATGTATCTGAAAATGCTGAGCTGAAAGGCCTGCTCGTGTGCTGTGGCTGTGGTGAATGAAGCTTGGGGCTTTAGCTGTCTTGCTTGCTCTGTACACTGAAGGCATGGTTGCTAGCATGGAGCTTTCATTAACTAAGAACAGTGGTGGGTCAAATCAAGTGTAAATACTAATATTTTAATGTGGAAAGGTGGCGCAAGGCTTACTGCTTTGAAGATTTGCAATGTACCATCTGCCCCTGTCTGCAGGAGTGAACTGTCTTGTGCAGCTACAGATTGCTGATGGAGAGGCATTTGTGACCTATAGCTGTGTGCTCTCCCCATGGCATTAATATTACGGAGGGACTATGCTGATCAGCTCTTAGGTTTTAGAGGAAAGGCCTCTGAAATCCCTTTTCGTGCCAGTACTACTCCTGATTACAGCTTCAATCATGATAGTATTAGAATAAATTCTCCTAACTCTGATACTGGTATCAGTCATGGTTGCATGTTTAGTGGAAACGTGTTATCCTCTAAATGTAGTCTCATCTTGTCCTTTACCAGCATTCTGGAAATTTCAATAGCTTCAGTCTCTACCTTGTAATTCTTGGTGTATTGGGAAATTCAGTAGCAGTACAATTATACTGTAGGAGTTAAAATCGGATTTAGCCTTCACCTGTAAACCAGATGTGAACACATTGCTTGATTCAGCTCCTGAGCACTTCTGCAGCAATAGATTAGGGCCCAGGAAATACTTCACTTGCAGCTAAGTCCTGTGTGTGAGGCTAACCCAGGCTCTGACTACCTTTGGACATTACACCACCTAAGTCTTCAGGGTGGTAAGATGTGCTGCAATGAGTGATGGAGCTGAGTTGAGAAGACCCAAAGCACACAAAGGAATTATCTGGACTGAGGCAGCTCACGCTGTTAACCAGCTTCTCTCTTACACATGAGCCTGAAGCTACTTCTATCCACCAGTGAGCTGGAGTTGACAGGAAAGTTAGCTTATCTGCAGTAGGTAGTCTTGATGTGCAACAGTTAGCAGTTGTCTCTTTATCCTTGTAAATTTAGATTAGTGACTCTCATCTCTTTCTGATGCCTGAGATAAAGAGCAGAGGTCAAACCACAAGGGAAATCTGGGTCTCAGAGCACCAAAAAAAAAAAAAAACAACAACCCAAAAGCCTTTATTTGAAAAGAGGGTGGGGGATTAATAAAATAATTAAGAGGAACAGAAGTCAAAAAAGGAACTGTGTCTCCTCTGTAGCTATATGTAATATACCTTTCTGTTTCTCACATTTAGCTCACATTCCTCCAGGCTTTGTTTGATTGAGAGGTTGTATAGTCAGCTCAGGGGAAACAGATGAGAACAAAAGATAGCAGAAATAACCAGGAAATTAGTCTTGGCAGTGTGCAGCATTTCACATTGTGAAACCTAGCCACAAGTTACACAGATTGATAGGGGTTGGAAGGCCTCTCCAGAGATCCCCTCTGCCAAGGCAGGTACATACACCTAGCTCAGGTTGCACAGGAACACATACAGGTGAATTTTGAAAGTCTCCAGAGAAGGAGACTCGACAACCTTTTTGGGCCACCAGTTCCCTCTCACACTCAAAGTAAAGAAGCTTCTCCTTAAGCTCCGATGAAGCCTCCTGCGTTCTAGTTTGTACTCATTGCCCCTATCATTGGCCACCACTGAAAAGAGTCCAGCCCCATCCTCGTGACCTCCAGTTTTTAGACATTTACTGATAATACCCTCTCTCAGTACCCTCTCTGTCTTCTCTTTTCCAAGCTAAAGAGCCCCAGGTCTTTCAGTCTCTCCCTGTGAGGTGCTCCATTTTCCTAGTCATTTTCGTGACCCTCTGTTGGTAATTCCCTGTCTATTTTGAACTGAGGAGCCCAGAACTGGACACAGTACTCCAGGTGTGGCCTCACCACAGCAGAGCAGAGGGCAGGAGAACCTCTCTTGGGCTGCTGGCCACGCTCTTGTCAACACACCTCAGAATACCATTGGCCTTCTTGGCCACAAGAGCATGTCGCTGGCTCATGGGGAACTTGCCCACCAGCACTCCCAGGTCCTTCTCCTCAGAGTTGCTTTCCTGCAGGTCAGCCTCCAGCCTGTACTGGTGCCTGCTGTTATTCCTCCCCAGGTGCAGGGCTCTACACTTGCCCTCGTTGAGCTTCATGAGGTTCCCCTCTGCCCAGCTCCACAGCCTGTGCAGGTCTGGCTGAATTGCAGCACAGCTTCTGGTGTGTCAGCCACTCCTGCCAGCTTTGTGCCATCAGCAAAGGTGCTGAGAGCACTCTGTGCCTTCACCCAGGGACTGATGAAGGTGTCGAATGAGGCTAGACCCAGTACTGACCCCGGGGGAACACCACTAGCTACAGGCCTCTGACTAGACCCTGCACTATTGATCACAACCCTCTGAGCTCTGTCATTCAGCCAGCTCTCAATCCACCTCTCTGCCCCACTCATCTAACCCATACTCCCTAAACCTGGGCTATGATCTTAGATGAGACAGTGTCTAAAGCCTTGCATATGCCAAGGCAGACAACAGGCACTGCTCTCCCTCATCTACCCCTCTGGCCACACCATCGTAGAAGACTCCCAAATTAGTTGAGCATGGTTCTATCACTTTTCTGGGAATGAAGGTGAGGCTGTCTGGCCTGTAGTTTCTTTGGTCTTTCTTCTTGCCCTTTTTGAAGATTGCAGCTTTACAGATAGAAACATTTTCTAAGCCTTCACATGGTAGTTCCACACGTGGGTGTTTCAGACCATACCTGTTGTGTTTTAGACAGGAAGTTTTAGAATTCATGAAAAGGAGCATCTAGCTTAAGCTAGTCAGGTCAGAAGGAAAAGTATTTCTGGACAGTAAAGAATACAAAAGATGCAACTTCTGGGAGTGAGGGAAGAATTTTAGTAAATGGAGTAGGAGATAAACACTTATTTTAAACTTAGCATAAGGCACTGTTTCTGTAGTAAAATCTGGCTCTCATGTAACTCTACTCTCTTTTCAACCAAAGAAGAGTGGATTTCAAGACAACACATTGAGGGCTGCATCTCCATGAGAGTGCATAGACAGGAGATTATTCTCAAGCAGGTAACACTTCGAAAGATCTCCTGGATCCACAGTGTGGCCACAGAGATTAAAATAGATTAAAACTGACCTTTTTAGGAAATAAGCATGCACAGTTAATTAAATTAGAAATCCAGACTTAAAAGTTGTTCTCCCCTTTATGACTGTATCCTGAGGCAGAGTTGGGTGTCCATTTTACACTGAGTACAGATTAAAGAATGATCTAAGAAAATGTTGTCTGCAAATCAGTTTTGCAACTGAAAATTGTAGGTGATGATTTACAGAGGTCAGTCCCTCAACTTCATGATTTAAACCATTGGTTTAACATTAAAAGTGCTGAACATTCAAAGTTCAAGTAAACTGTTGGGTTCTTACCTCCTCTACAATTTAGGATAGATACCAAGGTTTACATTTTTGTTCCCTCAGGGATCAGTGTTAACAATCCAATTGATTTCAAGAGATTAGGGTCTCACCACTTATTTTGTAAAGCCTCCATCACACTGTTGAGATTTTCCACTTGTGCACAAGGTGTGGGCTTACAGTTGCCTGGTGCCTGTTGCCATAGCCTTCCGAAGACACGCACCTGGATGCAGGGAGTTTTCTTTGCTCCTTCCTTAGATCTGAAAATAAAAGCCTGACATAAAACTCAGCAGAACAACAGATAAAGCTCTGGACTGAATGTCTTGAATGGCAGTGTTTAGACAACAGAGCAATCCCCTTGGTTTGAACTTTGCTGTAGGTGCTTTTTGACTAGCTCTGCCTCGGTTCTGACAAAGAGCGTTTGAAAAGTGCCTGGATCTCGCCATTCTTCTCAGTGGCAATGGAGGCAGCTTAGAACATTTCAGGATGTTAACCAAAAACATAGAGCAGTCATTTCATGAAACCTGGATCTGTCTTGTGCCTCACTTTGCTAGGATCAACCTGCAGGTTTAGAGGTTAGAAAGCTGTATGACCTTCCACAATCCCTGGAGCATTACTCCACATACGAGCTCTTCAAATGTTACCTTCAGTTTCTGGCTTCCTTCTTCATGCTTCCCCCCATGCCTCCTCCAGCTTTTCCCTCTACCGTGAAACTTGTCTCGTTTCATGGAATACAATTCCCAACCGGTGTTCCACATCCTCACAAAAAGATAATCAGAGACAGGAAAGAAATAAACTTGTATTTCCCAGAAGGACTTGACATAAGTAAGATCGATACACTTTGCAATGTCCTCTCTCACTCAGCAGATAAAACTTGGAGGAAATTGGCTGCTTTTGAAATGTGAAAGAACGATATTAAGCAAGAAGAAAGAAAAATGTTAAATAAAAATGTCGAGGAAGCCACTGCTACAGTGGCAAGTAAGATAATTACTTGCAAGGAGCCAATTTTTTAATGTGAAATGGTTATATTGGACAGGATGAAAATCTCTGCAAAACAACCTTATTGACTCTTATTGCCGAAGAACTGATCTCTTCTGGAGTGTTAAAGTGTTCACAGGAGCACAGATCCTATACTGCCTTGGTCTTACTGGGTTTACTTCATCCCAGCCTGAGTGCCAGGTGGCCTTGTCTCATATGCATTCAGCTCACAGAACCATTTGACCAGATAGGCAGCTCTTAGGATATGTCACATCATCATTTTTCTAGCATCATAGAAAGACTGAACTTATCATTCTCAAAACTCTCCTTAATGTGTAACCAGCCAAGATTAGCAGGTTGCTCCCTCGTGCAAGCACCAAGGCCCATCTCTGAAGACCTCTCAGCCTTGGGATCTGCTTCGGTCCAGCAGCAGATGCAAATCCAAATGCTACAAGTTGAGTTATTTCGTGTTTTGTAACCTGTCTCTGCTGCAGTCTCTTATTTCTTACTGTCTTCTTGACTAAGGAGGAAAACCAGTCTCTCTGCAGTTGTAACATCCTATTTAAATGTTTGTTAGAATCTGTTACCCTCCCTTTATCTTTTCCTGATCCGAGCAGGTTTTCCTTCAAGCTTCCCTAATGGGGCTTCTTTTTAATTATTTTAAATCAGTTGGTTCCTGTCCTTCAGGGGATGCTTTGCTTCCGAGTTAAACACAATTCAGGCAGTGCCCTTTCTCTAGGAGGGCTTTGTGTGAAATGTGCTTTCTGCAGCTGGAGGAGGCCTGTGACACAGCATGCAAAGCTGTCAACTGTAGCTTCAGTTCTGTGTGCCTGGTCTCTCCACTGCCCTGCATCTAAGCAGTTGGATATGTAAGTGGAAATTGAGCCCAAAGCAAGTGCAGAATGCAACCAGGCATTGTTTCCTTGGGATACTCACACTTCTGGCTGGCAGAGAAGCTGGTCCTGAGATGTTCTGTGTACAGCTTGCCCATAACAGCTTGAATCCTAGGATCAAGTAATTCTATTTCATCTACTTGATGGTTATTAATAATGAGCAGCCTTAAGTCTGCCATCAGTCAGGTCTGGAGGAGATCCAGAGCACTAACCTGTCCCTGGAAATGATGCCTGCGCTGGTACATAAGGATTCAACTCCCTCAAATTTAACTGAACAATCCTTGGTAGGCTTAACCAGCCCCTAGGCAAGAAAATGTTTTAGTAGTCTAAAAAAGTGCAGTAGAACTACCACAACGTGGTGATACTGAGTCAGTGGAAATGTTGAGAAGCATCACATCTAGCACAGAGAAGCACCCAGAGATACAGTGGGTTAAACAGCCTGTCCTGGAAGATCCTTCTGCAGCTGAATCTCTAAGGTCAAGAGTTACTACATGGGAGTGAAACTGAGGCTTACAGGCACCCTTACAATTTCCATCATGAAATCAAATCAGAACAAACCAAGCACAGTTTACTTTGCTGGCAGCACTGGCATATCTTGTGAGCTTTTCTCATCCCCATCGCAGCTGATGAGGAAGACGATGTGAGGAACACAGAGATATTGCCACCAAGTGAAAGACATTGAAAGCAACCCCCAATTTTCACCAGCTGTGTTTTCCCTTCCAGCCCTTTATTCCTGCAGCATTTAAGCTTGAGTTAGTAAGGCTTTCCACACAAGAGAATAATCTGATACCAAGAATATATCTGTCTACATGTTTCCATGATGTTTATTCCTCATCCACTCCTACTCCTGCAAGAAAATGCTGGGCCTTTATTGCTGTTGGGTTGAGAGTTTTTTTTAATCCTCTCTTTTGGCAGGGTTTTGCATGGATGTGAACAATTTACAAAGCATGCAAATATGAGCAATCCACCTCTGTGACTGCAGAGATTGTTTCATCTCTGTTTGCTGTAGCTGTGTGGTGAGCAAGGGGAGAGGGCCCATAGCTGAGAGAACTGAAGGGCACTGATGAAGCAGTGTCCTTAAGTTGCATAAATGTGACCTAAATCTATTCTCCTTCTCATGAACGACTGCATGTGCAACTGCCGTGGTTGCCTGCTTTGAAAGGAGCAGCAGTGACTTGCTGGTTGCCACCTGTCACAAAAACCTCCTGCTGAACATTTGTTCAACGCAAAATGCAGACTTGCTGTGGGAAATGAAGTTTTCATGAGCCCTTCAGACCTCAGCTTTGGCCCTCTCGATCCTCTTCCTCTATATGGAAAGAAACTTTCCATTAAAAATAAGATACTTCAGGTTGGTCATGGGGAGGTGTTAATGGAGACCCTCTGCCCAGTGCTCCTGCGTGGGAAGGACCTCTTTAATAGCCCTGTCTCTCTGTTGCCCTTTCTCTTTTCTTCCTTAGACTATTTCCTAATTGCTGCTATCTAATCACCACAGAGACCTTCCTTCCTTGTCTTGAATCTTTTATCTCAGAGCTGTAAAATTAAGAACTAAGCTACTGAGACACTTCTATGTGACTTCAGATTCTGAGAGTCACTGTTTGTGGGTGCAGTGCTTGGGCCCTACTACAAGTGTGTCAGGAACTGATGATTGTTGCCTTCTGAAGCAATTATCTTCAGAGTTGTCAAGTTTGGACCCATATCCAAAGATCAGACTTTGGTTCATTACCTGGACCTTGGGAAAGAAGGGATAGAGGAGTATGCCTCAAGTCAGCACGTAAGTGATAGCTTTAGGACTGGCTGTTTATGAACTTCATGTTTAGTTTGAGTTTAATTTGTTTCAACATCTTGTGTTCAAAAAACATCTTGTTTTCAAAGCAAAGAGCAGTGTAACTAAACCTTCACCAGTCTTCTTGTGAGTGTGGTCTTTCTTGCCTGCAGAGGTAAAGTGGGCCATTAATATTGATTTTATGCATTGATTTCAGTGAGATTTCTGCCTAAACAGATCTTGAGGGCTCATTATGATAGATCATACCATCAAAAGTGTGTAGTCTAGCTGAGCCTCCTCCAGAACTGTCATCTTCTAACTCCAATCCTCTGAACTGCACCCAAATTGTAAGCCTGAAAACAGTATTGGACACGTCTCCCAAAAGAAGC
The DNA here is from genome assembly GCA_013399775.1 of Semnornis frantzii. Classification (NCBI taxonomy): domain Eukaryota; kingdom Metazoa; phylum Chordata; class Aves; order Piciformes; family Ramphastidae; genus Semnornis; species Semnornis frantzii. The sequence goes on along the minus strand of VWYK01111847.1, from coordinate 13,203 downwards.
AAAGCAACCAGAAGTAGAAAATGAAGGGTTTGGGACTCAGTCACAGGAATAGTTGGCCACAGAACATCCACACTGTGGATTTTTAAAGCATATCAAGAGCAACTCAGTCCTGGACATTGTGCTGATCTTGCTTGCTCGGTGCTGCTGATAAGGCTCAGAAGAAAAAGCAAACTTCTCTGCCAGTTCTGCAGTTGCATCATTTGGTCTCTTTGCTAGTGGTTTCCCCAGTGAAGCTCTAGTGCTTGTATAGAGTCTCTGTGAGTGGCTGGTGAGCCTAGCAGATGAAGATTTATTAGCTGTGCACTCTGAGTTCTACATCCTGTGCTTTCTGTTTGAGAACTGCAGTTGTACTTTCACGACTGAAGGATGGATTCATCATCTGAAATGTAGAATGGATTCCTAGGAATATCATAGATTGGCAACTACCTGCAAAGGAAACAGGGATCACAGAATCACAGAATGTCAGGGGCTGAAAGGGACCTCAAAAGCTCATTCAGTCCAACCCCTCTGCCAGAGCAGGATCATCTAGAGCAGATCACACAGGAACACATCCAGGTGGGTTTTGAATATCTTCAGAGAAGGAAACTCCACAACCTTCCTGGGCAGCCTGTTCCAGTCTTCTGTCACACTCACAGTAAAAAAAAATCCTCCTCATGTTTCCAAGAAACTTTCTATGCTTCAGCTTCCAGCCATTGCCCCTTGTTCTGTCATCAGGCATCACCCAGCAGAGCCTGGCTCCAGCCTCTTGGCACTCACCCTGCACATACTTATAAATATCAATGAGGTCACTTCTCAGACTCCTTTTCTCCAAGCCCCAGTCTTGGGGCTTGGAGGGAAGTCTCTCCTTGTAACAGAGATATTCCATCCCCTTCATCATCTTTGTGGCTCTGCACTGGACTCTCTCAAGCAGTTCTATGTCCCTCATATACTGGATGTACTTGGTCAATTGCAGAGAAAGAATTGACAGTCGTACCTCCACTTGTTAAAGAAGGTAGTCATTATCTACTGCTTACAGTACTGTCTTTCATTATCTTGCTTTTTAAGGACTTAATTGACTATGCAGATCAATGGATGGTGTGTGCCTGTGCATCCCTGTGCCTGCGGCAGTCAGCGCTGCTCTGATATACTTGCAGAATTTGCTCTCAGTCTGCCTGCAGGTAAACAGAACCAGTTATAAAATAGCAATACAGTAAAACAGGCAGGAAAAATCCTTACTGGATAATCAGTCATGGAAGTGTAAATACAAACACAGACAGGAAGGGATAGCACAGAATCCTAAGATGAAATGACATGTTTAGATTTGGAAACTCGCCATCCTAGGGGATATTTTTGTGCTCAAAGTCAGCACTTTAAACTTTTGGAGTGAATTTCCAGAATCTTTAAAAGATGAAAAGGTTATTAAATAAGTGAGCAGCAGTAGGAGATGGAACTGCTAATGAAAGCATTATCAGCCCTGTGGCTAAATAGCCTTTGGGTTTTTGGATTACTTTTTCCAAGATCAACCTTTTCCTTTTAGAGGGGAAAAAAGCTATACACACTTATGTCGAAACAAGGTGACTCACCTAAGGCTCTCTGACTTTTGTCTCTGGAGGCCTGAATTCAAATCCTGATTAAGTCACCCAAGTCCAAATAATTTTTGGAGGTCACTGTGTGGCTTTTCTTCAAACTGCAAATTCACCCAACAGACGCAACTTGCTCATACCATCCATTGTGAAAGAGAACAGAAGGCCTTAATGGATGCTATTACCTCTACACCCATTTTAGTGGGAGGTGTCCCTGCCTCTGTCAGGGGGTTGGAACTAGATGATCTTTGAGGTCTCTTCCAACCTAAACCATTCTATAATTCTGTGAGTCTGTAGGGGCCTCTATGTAGGCCCTCTGCTGAATGAGGTGGGTGCCTCGGTGACAGAGGACACAAAGAAGGCAGAGTTACTAAACGCCTTCTTTGTTTCTGTCTATACTGCTGGAGACTGTCCTCAGGAGCCCTGACACCTGAGGCCCTGGAGGAAAGCATGACAGAGGAGTCTTCTCTGGTCGATGAAGACTGGGTTAAGGAACAGTGGAGTAGTCTGCACATCCCTAAGTCCATGGGTCCCAATGGCATGCATCTGCAGGTGCTGAGGGAGCTGGCACAAGGCATTGCCAGAGCGCACTCTGCCATCTTCAGTAAGTCACGATGGACTGGAGGAGGGCAAACATCAGTCCAATCTTCAAAAAGGATAAGAAGGAGGACCCAGGAAACTATGGACTGGTCAGCATCACCTCTGTGCCTGGAAAGGTAATGGAGAAATTTATCCTCAATGCATTTCTGTGTGATCTGCTGTAGGGGATCCCGCTCTGGCAGGGGGGCTGCATTAGATGAGCTTTCAAGGTCACTCCCAGCCCCTGACATTCTGTGATTCTATGACTTTGGCCTAACGCTGCAGAAAGATCAATGACATGAATCTCCTTGCAGTAGATCTGCTGTTCAGGAACCAAGAAGAGACCTATCATCGGGCAAAAGTAATGCCACTATTGATGTTAGCTATTGAAAAGGGAAGAGGTAGGGGAAATGCTGTCAGCTATCTGTTTCAAGAAGCAGAATGAATAAGGAGCAAGGACTTGGCATACTGGACTCCAGGTTATGCTTGTGGAGAGTCCTGAAGCCCTGCTTAGGCTGAGCCTAGTGTCTTTGAGAGCTCTGCCTTGGTCAGTGTATGGTCTGTTCTTTCCCATCTGGTCTGTGTGACACAGACTCAGTGCAGACAGAGGCGACCTAAGGCACCATTGAAAAAGACAAAACAAAACAGAAACACAAAACCACCACAACCTTTGAGGGAATAGTTTGGAAGGAACTATTTACATCTTCAAAATGCAGCAGTTCCAGCACACTCTAGAATGTGAGTTGCTTTATCACTCAGCAACACATTAATTCGGATATCTTACTTTTGGGTGCTATGTTCCATGCTGAACTCAATTGCAGTACATTTAATATTTTTTTAACATATTACACCTGGAGAAAGAGATGCCAAAACAGAAGGCTTATTCGAGCTGTGAGTTTGTGTTTGATGTGAGGGATTCTCACTGTGTGACTAATGTTTTCAGTGGGAGTTCAGAGTCTCTGTGTTGCCAGTCATGCCACAGAGGTCCACAGGCCCTCCAGTTTTAAACAAGAAACTAGAGAAACTCCACAAGAATGCACAAAGCAGTACAGGTGGGATGGCAGGAAGCTTATATGCTAACTTCCTGATCATTTCCATTTTCCCTTCCCTAGTATAGCTGATGATAGGAATTTCCCTTACTTGCACTAAGAAATGTAATATGTTGAGGTTTTGTCAGAAAAAGCCATTTTTCAAACTGTCGATCTGCCATGGTAATCCATGGCCTTCTGGAGCATCACTGCTACAAATAAATGCTGCAACTTAGTGAGAACAAAATCCAGTACCACTGCTGGTTTCCTGAAATCAGAGGAGACCCCAACGTTTTCTCCTCTGTTTTGAAATGCAACATGTGAAGTGAAATGCCAGTGGCTTTTGCCAGCCATCGAAGTCAGAGACTGTGAAGGCCATTTAAAATGAGATTTAATTAAGATGGTAGTAAACACTCCCAAGTAAATAGTGCCCCTCTACCTCTCCAGCAAGCAGAAACTCCTGTGTCACAGAAGTAAGGGATCAGTAGGCATTTTCCACAGAAATAGCTTGCAGTGGGGAAAGAGTTCAATTCAATCATCTGTGCCACAGACATTTGACCTGCTGGTATTTGAATGCAAGTTTTAATTTTCTCCCCACTTTCATACAGAGACCTTAGATTTCCCATAACAGCTCAATCTGTTCAAGAACAGCTGACTGAAAAAAAAAAAAAAAACCCAGAAAAAACAGAGTGCACCTAAACCAGCTGGAATATGACTATAGAAATGTACCAAATAACAGAATCACAGAATAATTGTCAGGGCTGGAAGGGATCATCCAGTTTCAACCCCCCTGCCATGGGCAGGGACACCTCACACTAGATCAAGTTACCCAGAGCCACATCCAGCTTGGCCTTAAAAACTTCCAGGGATGAGGCTTCCACCACCTCCCTGGGCAACCTGTGCCAGTCTCTCACCACCCTCATGCTGAAGAACTTCTTCCTAATCTAATCTAAATCTAAATTCCTAATTTAAACCTCCCCTCCTCTACTTCGGATCCGTTCCCTCCAGTACTATCATGACCCAACATCCTGAAAAGTCCCTTCCCAGCTTTCTTGCGGCTCCCTTCAGATACTGGAAGTCCACAACAAGGTCTCCTCTGAGCCTTCTCCAGGCTGAACAGCCCCAACTCTTTCAGCCTGTCCTCACAGCAGAGCAGCTCCAGCCCTCTGCTCATCCTTGTGGCCCTTCTCTGGACACCTTCCAGTACCTCCAGATCTTTCCTGTCACAGGGTCTCCAGAACTGGGCACAGTGCTCCAGGTGAGGTCTCAGCCGAGTGGAGAGAGGGGCAGAATCCCCTCCCATGCCCTGCTGCCCACACTCCTCTTGCTGCAGGCCAGGCTCTGGTTGCTCTCTGGGCTGCAAGTGCACTCTGCTGGCTCATGTTGAGCTTCTCATCCACCAGCACCCCCAAGTCCTTTTCTTCAGGGCTGCTCTCAGCCTGTATCAGTGCTTGGGATTGCCCTGACCCAGATGTAGGATGTCTTTGGTTTTTGGGGTTTTGCTTTCTACATGGTTTGGAGTTGTGAAGGGTTTTTTTTCCCCCTGTCTCTGTCCTTGTGCCTTGAGTCAAGTGTGAGACCTTAAATTCCTTGTCCTTATTACTTGTCTTAAAGGAAGGCTTGAAAGAGTATTTCAGGTTGACAAGATAAATGATAGTACTGCTCATAGAATCATAGAATGGTAAGGTTGGAAGGAACCTCAAGGATCATCTAGTTCCAACCCCCTGCCATAGGCAGGGACACCTTCCACTAGTACAGGTCACTCAAGGCCTCCTCCAGCCTGGCCTTGAACGCCTCCAAGGAGGGAGCAGCCACAACCTCCCTGGGCAACCTGTGCCAGTGCCTCACCACCCTCACTGCAAAGAACTTCCTCCTAACATCCACTCTATATCTTCCCTCTGCCAGTTTAAACCCATTGCCTCCATTAAAATGTTTACGTCCTTTTGGCATTTTTTTATCACTATGTGCATTAAACTTCTAATTTTTCCCAGGGAATTTCAGCAAAGGAGCTCCTTCTATTTTTCTCCCAATCCTGCACCCCATACTATTCCAGCCAAGACCTTATGCATATCAGTTCATTACTGCTGGTGGCAATAATATTGACCATTGACTTCACTGGAGTTATTGATGTACCTTAAATTATGCACACACATGAGTACTGGAGTAAAACCTAGTCAAGCAAAGGCTATTAATGAGATTTAAAAGATTGAAGGGCCTAATAGGTGCAGTCTTCATCCTTAGGATAATAATGCACTAAGTTTCAATCCAACCTTAAGGATACAGGATGGACAATAGGAAATGCAATCCTTTCCTTGCTCCTTTTGTGAATGGTGAAACCAGATGGACACATGCTCTGTGTGGCCTTACAAGGTGTCCTCAGAGAGCAGCCAGGAACTCCTCAAGTCCAAATGTGCCTCTTTCAGGCTCGTTTTGACACGACACGCAGCAGCCTTGCATGCTTCAGATTCGAAACAAATCAGCAGATTCAAGGAGGTGAAGGATTTCACTGCTAAAGAAGCAATTCTGTAGTTTGCCCTGCAGGTTGGGAAAGGTGCTTATGGAGCTAACATCCAGAGAGAGTTGGTTTTATTACTGTGTCTAGTTTAGTGTTACCTCACTGAAATATTTCTGAGGCTCCTTTTAAGCATTTATACTTTTTGGAAAATACGTCTTTCACAATTCCCAATAAATAATTCCCTTGTTAAAAACAGCATTAAGAGTAGTGGGGCTTGCAATAAATTGCAAGAGGAAATGCATGGATTTATCACAAGTATTACATGAAAAAAAAGCAGTATAACAGAAGCCCTGTACTGTTTAGAGATCAGAGGGAAACACACGTGCAGGACTTTTTACCAGAGCTAACCAGCAATGCTTAAGTTTTTCCTTTATTTCTGTACAGTCCAAATAGTCACACTCCAATTACTTACCTGCAAGTCACAGAATCACAGAATGTCAGGGATTAGAAGGGACCTTGAAAGCTCATCCAGTCCAATCCCCCTGCAGGATCACCTACAGCAGGTCACACAGGAACACATCCAGGCAGGTCTTGAGTATCTCCAGAGAGGGAGACTCCACAGCCCACCTGGCGGCCTGCTCCTGTTGTTTAAGAGCATGACTGCTAAAGAGGCAGTTGTCAGATGTCTTAGATCTTTAAGAAGCTGTTGAGAGAAAGAAGTCAAACAAGTCCTCTACTTGAGGACCTTCAAGGCAGGAGAGCCAAGGGGTCCTTAAGCTCAGATCAGCTTTGCAATTGACATGTTAACCAGAAGGGAATGATTCATTGAACAAATGTTTTTGGGTTTTTTTGTCGGTTGTTTTTTTGGTTTTTTTTATGTTCTTAGAGACTGCCAGCAATGTCCTTTTTCTCCTTTGTTCCTCAGCTATTTCTGCTGATGTAATATACCAGCATGAGGAAAGGTAGAGAAATCAGAGAATCACAGAATTAAGCAGTTGAAAAATACCTCTAAGATCATTAAGTCCAACCTATCACCTAATGCCTTCTAATGACCTAAACCATGGCACCAAGTGCCTCATCCAACCTCCTCTTAAACACCTCCAGGGATGGGGACTCCACCAGCTCCTTGGGCAGCCCATTCCAATGCCATTCACTCTCTCTGTGAAGAACTTCTTCCTAACATTCAGCCCGAACCTGCCCTGGCACAGCTTGAGGCTGTGTCCTCTTGTTCTGTCCCTGGGGGCCTGGGAGAAGAGACCAACACCACCTGGCTACAACCTCCCTTCAGGCAGTTGTAGAGAGCAATGAGGTCTGCCCTGAGGCTCCTCTTCTGCAGGCTGCAGGCCCCCAGCTCTCCTCCCAGGACTGTGGTCCAGCCCCCTCACCAGCCTTGGTGCCCTTCTCTGGACATGTTCAAGCACTTTAACATCTTTCTTTTTTTGAGGGGCCCAGAACTGGACACAGTACTCAAGGTGTGGCCTGACTAGTGCTGAGTACAGGGCAGAAGGACTGCCCTGGTCCTGCTGGCCACACTGTTCCTGATCCAGGCCAGGATGCCATTGGCCTTCTTGGCCACCTGGGCACACTGCAGGCTCATGTTCAGCTGCTGTCCACCAGCACCCCCAGGTCCCTCTCTGCCTGGCTGCTCTCCAGCCACTGTGTCCTCAGCCTGTAGCACTGCATGGGGTTGTTGTGGCCAAAGTGCAGAACCTGGCACTTGGACTTTTTACAAGTCTTGGCACTGGCCTGTGCCCATCTGTCCAGCCTGTCCAGGTCCCTCTGCAGAGCCCTCCTGCCCTCTACACTTGCTCCCAACTTGGTGTCATCTACAGTGAAGCTTTCAAAGTTGTGCTTTGTCACTGGACAAATTTATCTGAATGCTTTCTGGAGAAATCACCCCACTCTAGTTAATTCTGTAGGGTTACCCTGGTTTGATGAGACCTTTTGGGTTCCCTGAGCATATGAGTGCACAACATTTTCATCAGCCTGTTAAGTTTCATAAACAAAGGAAAGCTTTGACTATCCTGAAAGCAGGGTGAAGATACAATTGGACCCAAAGAAATGATACAAGAGTGGAAGTACTTTCCCGTCTGGACTGCACAGCCCTCACCAGAGATGCAGGATTTACTGTCTCTAATGTAGATTTCCTTTTTACCTCTGTAGTGGTCTTAAACCACTTAGAATTATTTTGGGATTTACCCCCCAAAGGGTCAATTACCACACTATTCAGCATTTGGAAGCAAAATGAAATTCTTATTTACAAATGTAGGCTAAATATAAAAGGTAAGAAACACGTACAAATAGATGTGTACATACACAAGTAAGCCAATAGCCCAGCTGCCCCCTGGAAAACACCCAGGACAGCCCCCTGGTGTCCCAGGGTTGTACCTGATATCTGACTCAAATATTTGGGGGAAAATATATTCCACTCACTGTGCTAAACAGTGCATCTGATAAAAACAGTTTCTAGTGTGGTTTAAGCAGAGTTTAAAGCTGTAGCTCTGTGAGAACCTGTGATCTGAGGTCACCACTTCTACACATCCTTACAAAGGTTCTTCAGTTCTTTCTATTGTCTCCTGCTCCCAGTAGCCTCTAGTTGTAAAGGATTACAAGAAAGGCTTCATTGCAGCTAACGCTCTTGCTGCTGGCCATAATCATTACCTTTGGCTAGAGCATTTCCTGAGGCAGCACATCCCACAGCTAGGCCACATGAAATTGTCTTCTTACACAACATTTCCAGCCCTCTAATTTTACGTAATTAATGTTACTCTGTGAAAGGTTATACACTCCATGGGCAAATCCTTGAAGCCCTGGACTAGTATTTGAGTAGGTAATCATAACATTCTATAGCCATTAGAAACCAATTAGTAAGAGCTAGAGCATTACTGTATTGTCCACCAGGCAAGACTGATTCCATTTTTTTTCCTCCATCTTGCTGCTTTTCAGAGCCAGCTGCCCTTCTTTGATGGATTCAAACTTTTCCTGAAACTTTTGGTTAGCTTTGGAAGACTTTTGGCACAAAGTGTCAAGGTGTGGGGGCATGAACTGTAAAAGTCAGCAGAGTTTGGTGAATTGTGTCTACGCCTTCCATTAAGTGACTGAGAGACCTCCACTGTGTGTGCTTTGTGCTGCTCAGCCATTATGTTAGTAGATAATATGCCTGTAACATTATCTTTGAACTAGGATGCCTGTGTAATGAGTGAGAAACACTGCAAAATGTGCCAGACTATTATCTCTGGGGGGAAAAATTTTCTCTAGACAAGTGTAATATGCATATCCTGTGGCTTTGCCAATATGCCTGCACCTATGACATATGAAGAACAGGATGACCAGGCACAAAAGTCTGTTTATAGAGATAAATGGACTTGCATTCCATGGCCCCTGCTGAAACTACTGCTTGTAATTATGGTCAGCAAACTACAGGATTAAAAATCCTCGTAGGTTATCTGTAGCCTTGAGAGAGTAGCCTTCAACTGAACATTGGAAAGCTGTAGTCATTACAGCAGTTAAAAATGGTTGGCAAATCCCCAGTTCTCTAGGCCCACCAGACCTCAAATATCTGAATTAGTCTCTTGCAGTCATGACACTCTCAGTAGTTTCTTTGACAGTACCCAGTGAGGCAAGGCAGTATCCTGCTTGCAGACTAGAAAGCCGAAGAATAGTAAGCCAAAATTACGTCCCCACAGTGTCAGAGAGTGACTCTGTCACATCGTGAGCAGTCTAAGATCATAGAATGGTAAGGTTGGAAGGGACCTCAAAGCTCATCCTGTTCCAACCCCCTGCCATAGGCAGGGACACCTCCCACTAGCACAGGTCACTCAAGGCCTCATCCAACCTGGCCTTGAACACCTCCAGGGAGGGAGCAGCCACAATCTCCCTGGGCAACCTGTGCCAGTGTCTCACCACCCTTACTGCAAAAAACTTCTTCCTAACATCCAGTTTCAATCTCCCCTCTGCTAGTTTAAACCCATCACTCTTCATCCTGTCATTACAAGACCTTGTAAATAGTCCCTCTCCAGCCTGCCTGTAAGCCCCCTTCAGATACTGGAAGGCCACTCCAAGGTCTCCTCAAAGCCTTCTCTTCTCCAGGCTGCAGAGCCCCAACTCTCTGTAGCCTGTCCTCCTAGCAGAGCTGCTGCAGCCCTCTGAGCATCTTCGTGGCCTCTTCTGGACTCACTCCAACATGTCATTCTTCAATGTCCTTCTTGTTCAATGTCCTTGTGCTGGGGGCTCCAGAACTGCACACAGTACTCCAGGTGGGGTCTGACAAGAGCAGGGCGAAGGGGCAGAATCCCCTCCCTTGCCCTGCTGCCCACACTGCTCTTGCTGCAGCCCAGCACTCAGTTGCTGTCTGGGCTGTACTCATACTGCAGGCTCATGTCGAGCTTTTCATCAGCCCAGACTCCAAGGTCCTTTTCCTCAGGGCTGCTTTCCAGACATTCACCACCCACCCTGTATATGTGCTTGGGATTGCACTGACCCACATGCAGGACCTTACACTTGGCCTTCATGAGGCTGGCCTGGGCCCACCTCTCCAGCCTGTCCAGGTCCCTCTGGATGGATCCCTGCCCTTATCTCTGAGATCTCCTAGAGATGATGACTTGGTGTGCAGAAATGTGCCAACTTTCTTACCTTTTGGAGTAATGAGAGGTGAGCTATTAAGATGTGGGGTGTGAAAGGTCAGGCAGTTTGACTCAGAAAGTGGAATTCTTTCTATAAGTGACAGTCTAAAGATTTCCACCAATGCTGTGCTTCCAGCTGACCTGGCTTAAGTTTACAGGATACTGCATCCAAGGTCTTCCCAGAGCCTTCTCTTCTCCAAGCTGAACAGCTTCAACTATCTCAGCCTGTCCCTGTAGCAGAGATGCTCCAGGCCTCTGATTATCTTTGTGGCCCTCCTCTGGACCTGCTCCATCAAGTCCATGTCCTTCTTGTGCTGGGGCCTCTGAGTTAGATGCAGCTGTGGGTTGGAAGGGACCTCCAGAGATCAAGTCCAGCCCTCCTGCCAGAGCAGGACCATAATCTAGTAATTGACATCAGGTTGCAATCACTTTGTCTGCAGTAGCTGTAATGTTGTAATTCCCATATCTGCTGGTCAATTGCCTTCGTTCAGTACTGCAGAGGGTGGAGATTTGTATGGTTAACAGCAAACACTTGGAGACCAGAGAGCTGAACTGTGCTAGTGTCTACTTTTTCAGTGCTCATGAGTATGCAAGTGGTAACGCTCCTTCTGACCTTGTCATGACCTCTGCATTTTCTCCAATTCAGTACCACAATTAGGAAAAATCAGCTCTAAGTTATGCTTGCAGTGAAAACCTCCAGCTGGATTCAACAGGACTCATGTGATTAATAACTGCAGAGTCACAGAGGGGTGATAACATCTCCAGGAACTGGTTTGGCTCCAACACAGGTGCAAGGTTTGTAGTTGTAGCTGCATGGACCCATGTTCAGCTGAGGACAGTCCATCTTGGAAGGATTCCCAGATATTTGGGAGGATGCAATCTTTGCCACAGATTTAATGGTTCTTAAATCTTCATGCATTGTGGTTATGGTTTTCTCTAAGTCTATTCCTCCCCTCCCCCAGCTGCTGCCAAGTGCCTCTGTGTTTCCCCTGCAGATGTTTTTCAAGAGCAGTGAGCTCTCAGTGTGCCAGGTCCTTAGCAAAGGGTTGTTTTTAACATGATTTACCAAAGACCTAATGTTACATCTACATTGAACTTACACTCCTGTCACCTGTGGCTCAGTCCCACAATGCGTGGAAAAATCTCACCACCTGCTAAATAAAATGAAGTGTGAGATCACCAAACACAGGGAGCCCAACAACGGAGAGAAAGATTCAGCCGTCTGACAAAACCTGGTTGTTTCTCTACACTTGAGAAACCATCACTGCCTCTCAGCTTCTCTGTTATGTATATGACCAGGCAATAAAAAGGAGGTGAAAAGCTGAGCTCCTAAATGTCCAGTCTGAGAAGTCCCAAATGCTCTGCTGTAACAGAATGTAGGTCTATTTTTTTAGGGCTAGTTTGTGCTGATGATAGCTGGGACAATCATGATGCAGTTGGGAAGAGCCAGAGTACACTATACTCTACTTTTATACTTTACCAGGCCATGATGGAAATTACCATCTGGAAATTTCTTTGTGCCAGAGTAGTACAAAAGGTACCCTGACATACACCTGAATTCTGCAGGCAGCATTTGCTATTTAGGATTGACTTGCATTCCAGCTTTGAGCAGTTCTGCTTTTCCAGCTGACATTCCTAGCTGACAAAGAAAACCCCAACCACCCACCCACCCAGCAAGCCTACTGATCAGTAGCATACAGCTGAGGCTCTTTTATCACTATCTGTCATAATTAGAGGGAAGCTGAGTTGTCATTCTGCCTGTGCTGCTTGATTCTTACGGCAGTTTTTCCAAGTCATCCATACTCGTTTGTATGGCTTGCTCTAAACAGATAGTAGCATTCTTTGTGTAGAATCATAGAATCATCCAGGTTGGAAGAGACCTCCAAGATCATGCACTCCAACCTATCACCCAGCCCTATCCAATCAACTAGACCATGGCACCGAGCGCCCCATCCAGTCTTTTCTTGAACATCTCCACCACCATTTCAATGCTAATCACTGTCTCTGTCAAGAACTTCCTCCTAACATCCAGCCTGTACCTCCCCTGGCACAACTTGAGACTGTGTCCCCTTGTTCTGTTGCTGCTTGCCTGGGAGAAGAGACCTACCCTACCTGGCTACAACCTCCCTTTAGGTAGCTGTAGAGAGCAATGAGGTCACCCCTGAGCCTCATCTTCTGCAGGCTGCACACCCTCATCTCCCTCAGCCTCTCCTCATAGGGATGTGCTCCAGGCTCCTCACCAGCTTCATCCCCCTTCTCTGGACAGGTTCCAGTACCTTGACATCTCTCTTGAATTGAGGGGCCCAGAACTGGACACAGGACTCAAGGTGTGGCCTGACCAGTGCTGAGTACAGGGGCAGAATAACCTCCCTGGTCCTGCTGGCCACACTGTTCCTGATCCAGGCCAGGATGCCATTGGCTCTCCTGGCTACCTGGGCACACTGCTGGCTCATGTTCAGCTACTATCTAACTGGCAAGGCAATCATAGAATGGCTTGGGTTGGGAAGGACCTTAAAGATCATCTGGTTCCAAACCCCCCCTGCAGTGAGTAGGGACATCTTTAAGTAGATAAGGTTANTGCAAAAAAAAAAAACCCTGTCCCCATCATTCTTATAGGTCTCCTTTGAGAATTGAAAAGCCGCAGCAAGGTCTGCCAGAGGCTTCTCTTCTCCAGGCTGAGCAAGCCCACTGCTCTCAGCCTGTCTTCACAGGGGAGATGTTCCAGTCCTCTGATCGTTTTTGTGGTCCTCCTCTGAATCTAGTCCAGCAGGCTCTTGTCCTTCTTGTGCTGAGGGCGAGCTGGGCACAGTACTCCAGGTAGAGTCTCCCCATGGTGGAGTAGAGGAGCAGAATCACCTCCCTCAGCCTGTTGGCCAACCTTCTTCTGATTCAGGCCAGGATACAGTTGTCCTTTTTGGTTGCAAGCACACTGCCGGCTCGTGTCCAGCTTTTCCTCC
>VWYK01111846.1:0-14955 GCA_013399775.1 Semnornis frantzii | reverse complement strand
GTATCAATCAGGTTTATCCATACAGAAAATGAAAACTGTTTTTCACATTTTCCTAAAAATATTACGTGGTGATATGGTTAAAACAAGGGATACGTAGAACAAGTTTATACTCCGTTTCTGTAGATAATAGTGCTAGACAGCTCTGATGTATCAGAGTAGGAACTAGTAGTAGCTGTAACCATTGTCATTAGAGTCCTTTCTTCTATGGTATGTTCTCTACTGCCAATCAATCATGGTATCGTGGTGGGTCCTGTGCAGGAAGGTATCTGCGATCTTTCAGTTAGGTCAGGAGACTAACCTAAAGCACACAAATGTGCGCCTGATCCCTCCTATTTGAAGGATAGTTTCAGACCATCTTATTTCCTTTTTTTTTTTTTTTTTGGCATGTGTTTTTTATTTATACAAGAAGATCAGGGTAGTTCCCAGTCTGGTTTTGAGACATGGGAAGGAACTATTACAATATTGATCTTCTGAGAAGCATCATGTGCTAGGTGTACCTGGGAAAATGGCCCACTTATGCATAAATCTTGGGGTTTACTTCATGTTTTACTTGGCCCTTGCTGGTCTGCTGCTGGTAGCTCAGGATACTTCTGTCAAAGTACCGATGCAGGTACTTGACTAGAGGTGTCAAGGAAGTTGGTCAGCTACTGTAAAGCACTTGGTAAGTAATAAGCAGTAGTAGAAAAAGGATTATGATGATGTTGAAATATAATTAATTCTTCTAATAAAACTATGAATAATTAACTTGCAAAAAAGAGAACTCAGATCGGGGGTTCTGTCTGTAAGAATCAAAAGACTTTTTTGTGGTCATATTTTCAGTTTCTGGAAGAACTTATTTTCATTATGTGGAATTACCTATTATGCAAACTCACTTGATTGAGTACTTTAAAACAAACATGGCTTTGTAGTAACTTGTTTTTTCCCTGAAGAATTCATGTACCCTTTTTTGGACTCAGCATTGTATTGCTTCATGTGGTTTTGCCTTTGGTATACAATCCACTGTGATCCAGCTCCACACTTGATTAAATGGCATTATGAACTCATTAATTATAATACTTTCACTTTACTATACTCAAAAGGGTTGGCTTTGGTGGATAGTAGTTTAAAAAGTATCCTATGTCAATGCACTATTCTAATCTTTTTTTTGTAGTATTAATGTGTGCGTTGTGATCTTGCCTTCTGATCACCATCATGGAGTTAAATATGATCATGGCCATATTCATAATGAAGTGATGGTGCCTTTCAGAAATACTTTACTATTCAACTAATAGATTTTAGTTTTATTACAATGGCAAAATCTATGTTGAAATAGGTGTATCTTACATGAAAGCAATGTCCAAAATACAAAGTAAAGAGCTGTTTTTCTTCTTTTTTGAATGGATGTAAAGCAACCATTAAGATACATCTTTTTCAAGCCAGATTTTGTTAGGGAATAAAAATAGATAATAAGGTTTTGTGACTAATCTGGAGTCTGGAATCACAACAACAAAGATGTTTGGTGTAGTGTTGGAAGCCTGGCTTTGGTTTTATTTCCCTTCAACTTAATTAACTGCTTGAACAGTAGTGAAGTTTCTGCTTGAACAGTAGTGAAGTTTCTGCATGGTCATTTCTGTCTGTGGATTTGCCACTTATGTACAAATTCTTTGACAAGAAATTGCAGAGGTCATCAATAGGGTTTCACTTCATTGGTGATAATGTTAAAGTCTGTAAAACTGTTCACATGGTGCTATTTTCAGACAAGAATTGTGTCATTTTTAGTAGTATAATAGCAATAAGGAGAGTTTATGTCCCTATTGACTAAAGCTGTTTTAGTCCAGAGAATCTGATTGAGGAAAGAACAAGAATCTGCAGAAACCAGTCTGGGATGAAGGGTGTAGTTTAGATTTTACCAGAGACAGAGGAACAGTAAGTCCAAACTGTGGTGAAGATGTTGAGAATGAAATTGTGCATTGTAATGGAGATCCATAGGATGTAGGAAAAAGAAGGAAAAAAGCATAAGAATTGGAATGAATGAGTATGCTCAGTAGAGGAGTGGGATAAAAGTCGAAGTACTGAAGAAAATACATAACAGGGAATCAGTGTACCCAAAAGCATTTAGTAGTTACTCCAGGTGCAGGAGCAATGTGGTCTCCTACTTCTTGAAGGCAAAGAGCAGACTTTCCCATTTCTCTGGGTAGGTGCTCTTGCCTCCCTTTCAGCAGACTTCTTGGGTAGTTGAGTGACAGGTGATGTGATTGCTCCTCCCAACACTGCTTTTAGCTAGTGTCCCAGCTCTGGAAGACCCAAGTCTTTTGTCTCCTTCCCAGAGGCAGCAGTGAGCTGAAATGAGATATGCATCCAGGTGTGCTGAGGTTGAAGAGTTCTTTTGGAACAACCAGCATGGGGTTGTGGCCTGCATCCGTACAGGTGTTGCATGAGTTAAATGCTTTGCATTTTCCTAAAGCTGAAACAGTATCTTTAAGGCACCCCAGAGTATAAAACAAATCTGAGAAACCTGAGTGGCAAAACCCAAACCATTGAGTTTTTTTAGACGCTTGTTTAGCTTGGTCAGTGAAAGATCATCTTTAAGGATATTTTATCCTGCAAATCAGAATCGCAGGCTGCTCTTTTGTGTGTTTGCGCCAGTGATTTTGTGTAGGCTGGCACTGGCAGAGTCACTGGGCTGAAACCAAGTGTTGGCGGCTGGCAGGCATGGCAGCCAACGTGTGTAAGTGCAGTTGGGTATAAAGAGAGCCCTTGTGCATACTGAAAAGACGTGACACTGTAAGTTTGGAACTGTTGAAACCATCCTTTGCCTTTGAGTTTAAAGAAATGGAATTTTTGAAAACTAAGTTCAATACCTAGTTTGAGGTCTTCAGCACAGTTTGATGTGTATAGGATTTTTAGGAGGTACGGGGGAGGTAGTTTTGAGGCAAAGCAGATCACTGACAAATGAACATTGTTTATGCATGTGCCAAATTTTTCATAGAAGCCTTTTGGCTGGGCTCTGCTCATTCCGTCTTGGGTGATATTCTGATGTATTTTAAACTAATAATGCGCATAACTGGCATTAGTTAAGGAGAAAATGTAGTGCTGTTTGCTTACATCATACATGGTAAAATTAGTGACCAAATTAGTAACAGCTCAGATTTCAAGCTCAGACCGGAAGCCAGTTGCATGGCAGTACTGTACAGGGAAGAACCAGCCAGCTTAGTTTTTATACTGTGCTTGTTAATATTTTCCTCTTTCTTCTGTCTTTTATGTTGACATTAACATTAATTAGTTACTTGCAGCAATCAAAATGTATTGGTGAAAGCCTGCAAACCCGATGTGCTTTTGTAAAACTAGCTTCCTGCTTAAGCAGATATTTCTCTAGTAATTGACACAAACCAGCCTCACATGGGGAGGCAGAGGCAAGCTGGCTGTATGATTAATTCACCATCTTCTGTGGTTATTTCATGTTAATAGTAAAGAGAAGACTAAATATGGGGCCAGATGCTCCACCTGTGTCCTCATGCTAAGATCTGGCCTAAATAATTTATTAAGGTGCTATCTTGTACATTCTCTTCAGCTACGGAAGAGCTACCATAAAAACAATATAATTAAAAAACATTTCCCTTCTCTACCTTTATGTTTGTTAAAATGCTGGAACACTACAGGCAATCCTAATACTGATGGGAAATGCAAACTGCCTGTGCTAACACTGCAGGTTGTACTATGGGGAAAATCACCACTCCTTTGGAACTGTGTTACAAAGTGACTCATCGTATGTTCTAAGGACACATTGAAGTGGTTTGTTTGTGGTTTGTTTGGTGGATTGGTGTGGTTGTTTCTTTGTTTGGTTTTTTTAATATTTGTGAATAGACTCTTGTTATTCCAGATAACCTGGAGATAAGAAAATAACATCAAATAAGATCTGATGCCAAATAATGTTTTTTCTTTGAGGGGAAAAATAGTTACCTGATGCCACCCTTGTGGCTTTAGTGTGGTCTCCCAAATGGCACAGAAGCTTATTAATTTAAATACTGACTTCGAAACAGCTAATATTCCCTTCTGCCTTACAAAGTAGCTAATCCTCCTGATTTTACCTGTTTTGTCTTCTGATTTTTCCTTTTTGTGTAGGAATGTCTAAATATTATAAGAGATCGGGTGGCTTCTGTCTAAGTAATGGATTGCTTCAAGCCTTAAAAATGATGCCTGTTTATGGGCCTGCCATCTGCAGGAGCAGCAGCCTATCATAAAGTTACTGTATTGATCTGTCACTAGTGCTGTCTTGTCAGCCAAATGAAAAATGGCTTAAACTCATAACCTGGGCCAGTGGTTTTCTTATTGTAAGCCAGACAAAAATGCTATTGATCTCTACAGAAATGTTCTTTTCACAGCTTGCCAGCATCAACACGCTGTTGTCCTTGCTTAGGGCTAATTAGCTAATAATTTAATGCAACTGAGACAGCAGTCTCAGTTCAATTTAGCAGCAAGGGAATATACTGTAACTTTAAAAGTATGGGGCCTTTATAAAGCATGGTCATGATTGCAGTGCTTGTCTCGAATTTTACTCTGACTTCAAGTATTGTTTTCTCTGTATTAAAGAATAATGGTCTAGTTAGATTGAGGTGTGCTGTCACTTCAGGATTTATAAGAAACAAAACCCAGATACAATGTCGGTATATGTGGGCATGTATAGTACTCCTAGTTATGCACTTGTACTTAAGCTTTATGATTGTATCTTGAGTGAAATCACTCAATTCATTGAATTAATCATGGGAACTCTGGTTTGTGAGCTACAGACTAGGCAGAGTCAGTCACTTCTGAGAAACAGGTAATTATACACTTTTTGTTGGTTAATTTTTGGTAAAACACCACCTAAACAAAAAATATAAGTTGTTTTATATGATGAATCTTTCTTCCTAAGAAATATGTCGTCTTGGTCCTCTCACTGCTATGGAGGCCAGAAGGTTGCAAGGAAATTCAGGTTTGAAGCATAGGAAGGATGTTGGTGAGACAGTGGAATCAGATTGCCCAGGGTGCTCCCTCCCTAGAGGTGTTCAAGGCCAGGTTGGATGAGGGCTTGAGTGACCTGTACTAGTGGGAGGTGTCCCTGCCTATGGCAGGGGGTTGGAACTAGATGATCCTTGAGGTAGGTCCCTTCCAACCTTACCATTCTGTGTAATATGCTCACACATGTTGAAAACTCATAGGAGTCTTCCACAAGGTTTATGAATCATTTTAACTCAAGCATTTGCGTAATTCATGTGTGTGAATGGTGATTGCTTGCTTCCAGTCCCTAGCTACATATTAGAAGCAACTTAATACAACTTCACCTGAAAAGATGGCTTTAATGTCATTCAACCCATGTTTCATTTTGTGGAGATTCTTCCACTTTGTCGCGTACTCTTGTGGTGGTGAAAGATACAGCCTGTACACTGTTTCTTTAAGCAGTAATAAAACCTGAAATATGGTTATAGGGATTTTGCCAAAAAGACATGGCAGACATAATCTAGCAGTTTCCAGCTGTTACATAGGGGTTTTTAAAGTTCCTGATGGAAGGCAGCTGCTTCTGTTTACTTTGACCAACCAGCGTAGGCCATGTCTTAGTTTGTATTTTAGAATTATGTGTGATTCAAGTTGTATGTTTGTTTTCTGTTTCACTTTGCTGGGCATGGCACAAGGCAGGGTATATATACCCTGAGGCAGAACAGAACAAAACAGATAATCTTCAGATAAGTTATTCTTTAAATTTCATACATAAATTTCTCTGAAATGTGGGTGCATATGTTTAATTTCATATATGAAAAAGGCATCTAAACTATGAAGACACTTAAAATTTGCTTGAAATAAGAGAACTTTTAATCTCTGAAAGCATCCCTGAAGTGCAATTAACTATTCTGATGTCCTGATGACTCAACAGATGCTTCTGTAAACTAGAACACATCTGTCAGATTACAGAACTGATAGGCCACTATATGTGATTTAAAATGGACATGTTGTGATAAATATATAGGTGGCAAAGATATTAATCTCTTTTATAGTCTTGTAATAACATTTCATAAAGCACTATTCGTTGTCACTTTCCGGAGGTTACAATAGTCACGTGAAATGTGCAACTCTTCCTTCATATTTCTGTTAACTCGTTTGGATTTTTATCCATCTTCATGGCTCCTTTTTAATTCATGCAGGCTGTTGAGTGGTGTTTTTAATGGAATGGTAGAACTAAAGAGTTTTCTGAGCCTTTCTGAAGATTCCCGGTAGCCAATTCAACTGATTTGAGGCTGCACTCCTCCATCTGCCTAGGAAAGAAAGAAAATACATTAGTAGTCCACACATGAGCAGCTTATTAGTTCTTTTAGTGTGTGCAGTACTGTGATTCAGGACTGATCTAAAATACTCCTCCACAATTACTAGTGAAGCACAGTTCAAAATGCTTAAATCTGTGGGTTTGACTGCGAAATTTAAGGAAAATTAGCTGCAAATTGATTCTGTATGTAATTAATGAAACATTTCATTCTTATGTAAATATTAAATGCTTGGGTATTTCCCCCTCCTTTTTTTTGCTTTTCTCTTACAGGCCTCCCCCTCCCTGACCTCCATTATATATTTGTTTGTTTTATAGGACGGTGGGTGGGCTGGCATAGGGGCATATTCTCTTGGGAGAAAAAATTAATACTGAGTCCTGTGACTCATTCTTGGAGCAAACAGCTGTTCTCCCTCTAATTCACCCCTCCTCAGATGTCCGTCCCACCCTCTGAGAGGAGCTGCCAAAAGACAGTGTTTCCCTCTGCCTCAGTTGCCGGAATTCTCTGCCCGCTTTCTTAACGAAAATGTCTTTTCCTCTACGGGCCCCCTGTGCACTTGTGAAGCAGAGGCGTGGATAGGGCACGCTGGCCAGCTCCGCCGTGGGCACCCCTCTCCCGGAGGGGCTCCGCGGGGTCTCTGGCAGCCACATCTCAGGGTGTTTGAGCAAGATTTTCCAGGGGTCCCTTCTTACAGAGGAGTGGCTTCGCCACAGCAGCGCCTGTTTGAAACCGGGGCTAGATGCTAGTGGATTGAATACGGGTTAAAAGCTTTTGGCGTGTTGGAGAGAAAGGGCTTTTGAGGACAGGAGAGAAGCCAGTGGATGTTTATGCAGATACAGGGAGTGAGGTCGGTGAGGCAGTGCTGGGGTTTTGTTCGGGAGGGATCTCTCCCTCCTGCTTTCAATGTCACAGAAAATTAACTCGAGTTTTACAAATGCTATCAGTGGAAGAGTTTAGAAACAGCCTGCAGTGAAACTTGAAAATCCCGAGGCAACTTCGGCTTGTTTTGAAATGACTGTCTTTCTAGCTCAAATGTTCACACAGAACACAAATTGTGCAACGTTGCTTGTTCTTGGCTGCCTCCCCGAGCTGCCAATAACCTCAAGTTTCAGCGTGTGCAGCCTGGCAGGGCTTGGCGGGAAGAGAGGCCTTGGACCCTGCCCTGCAGCCCTCCAGGGGACCAGAAAACCGGGATCCAGGGATACCAGTTTGAAGTACTTGCATAATGGCTTGTGTGATAGACAGGAAGGAGCACTTCTCTGCTGTGACCAAATGATTTAAAGAGAAGATGGGGAGAAAGACTGCTTCTAGCTATTGAATCCCAAGATGATTCTTCTTTTGAGGCATCTGTGCAATTGTTCCTTTCAACACTTTTATTTCTATGAGATTAATTTGCATAAAAGACTTGGATCTCTGAAGTCGTGTTTAGCTGCATCTTACTTGGGTCCTGGTGTTGCAGCTTTCCTGCTGTTCTCTCCCCTGATTTTAGGGCTGGGGTTTTTTCCCCACCACAAGCAGAAATAATGTAGATGTGTCACAGGCAGCTATAAGATGTTTACTCTGGTACTCTGCTTAAGTAGTAATGCCATAAAGATCTAAAAGAAACATTCTCCTATCAAAGGTAAGATGTTTGTTAGTCTCAGAGTTGATGGCTTAATTTTTAGTATTCCTGGGTGGTTTATACCTTGATGTTTCTTATGACCTACAATTAAAATTACTTTAGTGAAATCTCAACTTATATCCATATTGCTGAGTGTGGTTGACTGTCTCTAGGGAGAACCTGGAACTGCTCACTAAATCAATTTACTCTTTTCTCAAAACAGATTAAATATGTTTTACCACTTTAAATTGAAAAATAGCCTCATATGACATAACTGCTACATGTAAAATTAAAAATGTGTGCTATGCATTTTGAAGGGTAGTAATTTTGATGCCAATGCTGTGCTAATGGTATTCCACCGGAGAGAGAAACTAATAGTTTAAAACCAAGCATGTCTAATCTTGTCTTCCTGTTCTGCTAGGCTTGTTTGAGAATTAAGTTGATGGCATACTACTTGGGTGACTGCTAACTGCTAGATGTGGCAATAATCTTATTTAGCAGAACCTGAGACATTCTGCTTCCACTGTACTGCCTGCCTGGAATTAGTTGTTTTGGTCTTTTGGTTGTTTGTTTGTTGGTTGGTTTTTGGTTGTTTTTTTTTTTTTAAATAAATTCATCTCGTTCATGCATACCGCCTTCTTTTCAAGTCAGCCTTCTACCTATTCTTTTAGCAAGCTTAGTTGCAGAACTTGTTTGTGACTCACCCTCTATCCTTAGTTGATACTTCAAGAATAATTTTAGTAGACTACTCCTGCCTACAATTTATTTTGTATTCGTCACACAGGAGAAGCAGAGAAGAAATCAGTTGCTTCTGCTGCACTGTGGATCTGTGGAGGATGTGGAGGCAGGTGTATATAGGGAGAGTCAGATGCACTGGCTATGCCAGAAGCAGCCTTTGTTCCTTGGAACCACTTCATGGCTGTGCTTGAATGGGTTATTGTTTAAGGCTGTGTCAGTACAGTAAGATATAAGGGAAAAGGGAAGGAAAAAAATTTTCAGAAATAAAACAAACTGAAAAAGGTGCCTTGGAAAAAGATGGCAAATGGTCTCTAATAATGGGATTTTACAGAAGATGTCTGATCTCCAGAACAATGGTTCAGTTTAAGCCAAGGTTAGCAGCGTTCATTACCCTATGCTTGTGAGTTGGCAATTCAATCATCTTGAGTCTTCCAGGAGGACTGGATGTAGTAACAATGTGATACAGCAACCACAGGTTTGAGGGCATGTCCGAGCAGCTACAGCGTTCAGCACAGCAAGCTTTGCCATCACAGCCCCCTGCAGTTCACCCTGGGATAACATGCTCCTCTTCTGGGAACAAACTCCTGTAGCATAAGAGTGCTGGCCAAGGGTTTGCTTGGGAATTTGAGAGGTGTGAGTAGCCCAGGTGGGATGCAGGCAGGGGGCTGATTCCGTGACTCATGGTGGCAGGAAGGAAGATGCATTTGGTCGTGCCAGTCGAGGAACACAGTGGTTTCCAGTGTAGCATGGCTACTTTTGGGCGGGTTTCCTGCTGCTTGTGTCTGGAAGGAATGTTCATCCTTTCTATCAGATTAATGTTCTCAGCCATGTGGCTGCTGCATTTCGGTGTGATGTTTTTGTGCTTTATGGTTCTTGTTTTAATAAGAATTATTGAGGACCTAGTCTTGGTGCAAGTAGAGCGTCTGAAACTGCAGTCTCTCTGTCCATGCCCTTTCCTTCAGTTTCCATCTTTAGATCTTTGCTCTCCTTCATTACCTCATCTCTGCCTACGAAAAAACTGCTTTGAACTTAGCCTCTCTCTTCCCCCCCCCCACCAAATCCCCTACCTATTTTGCACTCCTTATTTTAGCAACATCTTATGCTTCTCTTTCATATAAAAAACTAGAAAACTACCCCTTTTTCAACAGATGACAGTATCTGACGCTCATCAGTTATAGCCTCAGTGTTGAATGTGGTTGCTTTAGAATTTCATGAAAGCCCAGGTTTTTAAAAACTTGTGAGTTGATGGATGTCTATGATACCTAACAAAGACTGTGTGTAATATTTAAACACTCAGTAGAACATTGTAAATTTTCCCGCATAGCAGAAGTATGCTTATTGCCTGGTAAACTTATTTAGGAAGTGTACAGCACTTTGTATTCTTCACTTATGAGATAGGGATTGCTGACATGCTATGGTTTTACAGGAATTTTGAGTTTGAACATATGCTGCAGTTCAAGAAGAGTAATACTGAAAATCGGAAATAACTGGGAAAGGTAGAAATACAGTGCACCTGCATTACTTATTTCCATAAGAAGATTGTACAGCACGCAACCAGCTTTGCAGTGTTACTGTTTTCCAAGAATTTCTGTATGTGTGTTTACTATTTGCTACCTCTTCATTTTTGTTTGGGTATATAGAAACCAAGTGGTATTTTGTGTATGGAAGCTGCCCTTAGCTTTGCCCTTTGTTACCCTTAGAATTTTGGGGGTTTACTCTTAGCACTCAGCCTGTGCTGGATTGAAATAAGGTCTAGACAGTGAGATGCTCTGTGGTCCATCTTGCTTTCCTCAGAGGATAAGGCTGAGGAAGATATATGGGACTGCAGGAAGACCTACTGTAATCAAGGAAGATCTATAACAGATTAATCTAAGAATTGAAATCCAACTGGTGGGAGCATGATGTGATGAGAAAGCAGAAAAAGTTGTTTGTGCTTGACCGAAGCCTACTGCAATGATACATCTAGGACTTCAGAACCCTACACATGAGCTCTATGCTGTGTAGCTTCCCTATTGGATTTGTTCCAGTTTGCTTGTTTGGTCTTTCTTGTATGCTTTAATTTTAAGATTTACTGTGATGCAGTCTGCTCTGGGTGTTTCCCTTACGTATATTGACCTTTTCCATTGATTCATCTTGGCAAAATCTCTTAAGAGCCAGAGAAGTGTGCTAAAAGAAAAATATTGCAGCTATGTGGTATTATATTCTGCCTAAATTGCTGTATTTGGTGGTAGGGGCTGCACGGCGTTGAGCATTGCCAGGGCTACCTTTCAGGAATGCTCCTAAGAGACTGAGACTGCCCCAGACTAGAATGAGGGCACACATGAGGGATAGGGATCAGTGAAGTCCAGGCTAGGACTGAGAAAATCAATCAAATGAAGCAATAAGGAGCAGTGGAAGAACAAATGAGAAGTGGGGAGGAGCATATGGAAATCATTGCACACACAACCCACAGCTTCCTATGCTGCTTATCACCTCGCCAAAGACATTGGGCTGGACTGAGGCATGGTGGAAGCAAGGGAAGTTAGGCTAGGAAAAGGAGAGAGGTGGAGCTTGACTGAAGTTGACTTTGGGAAAAGGGAGGAAAAGAGTTTCCCCTGAGTGTTTGCTGAACCACTTGGTCTCCTTTACCTCAGCTTCTGAAAGAACAATTAGAAGTGCATTAATCAGCAATAAATTAAAAAAAAAAATTTTTTTTTTGCTGAGTTGAGATTGTTTTGCCCACAATGTTCAGACAACAAATTTGAGGGATTCTTGTACTCCTTTTCCAGTTGTTGAGTCTTTGTAGATCACCTTAATCACCCTCACAGCTTTGCTGTTGGACTTGGGAAACCTAGAGGTAGATCCTTGTAAACAAATAATCTGAAAGCTGAAATCTTTAGGCAATGATGAGACTTTGGATAGCTGGCTTCAAGGCATTGCAGGAAAGACAAAGTTGGCAGCCCTGCTGTGAGGTCTGTCCTTCCTCCTTTCAGCTTCCACAGCCTTCCCTGCTTGTGCTGGTGGCCTCCCTCACCCTATTGATTTTTAGGGTGTAATGTGTTTGGAGCGAGGGCTTCATCTGTCATATGCTTGTAATGCGCCACATATGTGCTGCTGTAGAAGTAACCTCATAGGAAGTGCCGAAGCTGTGTGAACCCTAAAAAGCTTGGCCAAAAAGGGGGCATTTTTGTGCTTCCCTGCTGAACCCAATAGGGCAGGAAGTGAGCCCCAACTCCAGTGTGCCCTTTTCCCAGCTCAACCCCAACAACCTCTGTACCAGGCGCTGGTGAATATTTGCAGGAAGGACCTGGCTCTTTTCAGTGTCTCCTCTTGCAGTTGAACTGCAGATGAATGTGAAAAGGGCAGAGATTGTGTAACATTGACCAGTGACACAGTGAGGCCATGGTTTGGCACCTGAAAAGAGTGGCTCATGCTGGAGGTAACGTTTCCAGTTCCACTTATATATTCCCATTTTCTGGTATAGCCCACCATTCCCAAACTGCGACAGACTGTTTTGGGAATCTTCCTAGAAATGAGGGAAGAGATCAAACTTCAATGAAAAACTAATTTGAGAACTGACTTCAGGCTAAGTTAGGGCATCACTGGGGAAAGATGGTAGAGCCACTGAGCAACAGGTTGCTTGGTGAAACCAGGGAGCAGATGCTTGTGGTGACAGTACCAGTGCCCTTAGAAAAATCTTGAATCTGATTTGTGAAAGGATTGGGTGGTCTGCAGTGTGATTTCACAGAAATGTTAATGGGATAGCCCTTGTAAGAGATGCTTTATAAAACAAAGTGGTAATTGCAGTGCCAGTTTTACAGATGATGAGATCTAAAGCACAGAAGAGAGAGAAGTGTTTGCTTGGCGTGTTGCAGCAGTGCAGTTAAAGCTGGTTTAAACAACCTCTGCTCCTGCCCTTTGCCATCATGGTTGATTGCTCCTGTATTGTATTGGCACAGCTGTTTACAAGGCAACATGCTGAAGCCCCAATCTGGCTAGCCATGCAGCTGCACAAATGCAGGGTTGGCAGCAAGCGTGCTGGAGGTGAAGTTTAAGATGCAAAGTAAATGCTACAGTTTGATTTGCCAAAGTTATATCCCATAACACATGGAATGGTACCTAGCTCCAGAGGCAGACAGCACAAAAGTTTATCCTTTGGAGGTTCAAACTTAGAAGCTGAAGAAATAATTAATTCCAACTTCATTAAAGATCCTGTCTGTATTAGATGAGAAAGTTGTGTTAACACATACTAAATCTGTATCAGTTAACATGTTTTTACTGGCTTATATAAAGCAGAACAAAAGCCTTGGGGAAAATTTCTGAATGAGAATAAATACGTTCTGAGGGAAAACATTCACAATTTAATGAGGCCTTAAAAGCCAATCATTCACCCATGGTGCCTGTCAATAAGTAACTTCTCTAAAGTCGCCGTTTGTTTTGAGAGGAGACCAGCAGAGTTCTGTCTGAAGCAGTTCATCTGTACGTGTTGGAGTGGGTTGGCTGTTTCTAACATACTGGTTTTGGACATGTATTTATTCCTTATAAATTATCAGTGAACAGAATAAATATGACTGCAGACCAAATATTGAATGTGACTAGAAAGTTATATGTAATAACTTGAGGTTTTTCCTTCTTCATTTGTGAAGTCACATGAGTTACACATCATATGAGTTGTTATGAAAGTTCTTCCACAGCTGGTCTTTGGAGAATGAAACTGGACTGCCTAAAAATTGTATGCCTTCATTTTTTTTCCTGCCTTTTTGTGTTTGATGGGATTTTTTTCTTTTTTTTGCATGAAATTTATTTGGAAGTTAGTCAAAAGAGCAACAAAACTTAGTAATCATGTTTCTTCCATCAAGATTTGCTGAATTTTGGAGCCTAATAGTATAAGGCTGTGACAAAACGCATACTGCTCATAAACATTCCCGTCTTCCTTTGCAGTCTTTATAATTAAAGAGCATTTCCTAGAAGTCGCAGTGCTCTGCCAATATAGTCCATAAACTTGCTTTGCTTTGCTTCAGACAGGATGGGGATTTTGAGGTATTTTGACATGTTCACTTAAGCAAAGTTTGGAGGTTAGTTTATTATCTTTATTGGCACTTATCTCACAACAGTCAACAAGTAACCTTTATCAAAAGATGAAAAAAAAAATCAACAATATCTTTAAGTAAAAAAAAAAAAACAAAACAAAAAACCAAAAAACGAAAAAAAAACCCAACAAAACCCCCCACCAACCCAAAAAGACACCACAAGACAACAAACTATTTGACTTGGGAAATAAGCTTCATATAAAACTCAACACAGTTCTCGCTATCTTTTCCTCATTGTTACAGGCAAGAAAACCTGTAAGACTTAAACTGCTGGAGTCCCAAAAGGGTGGCAAAGCTTGGACTGAAACCTTGACCCAACCTCACATCTTATTTTCCAGGCTTGGTCCTGGGACTCCTAAATGTTCTTAATTCATTTTAAGTCTGTTAAGTGAGCTTCAAATGCTGTCGTCTTATGCAGGAGAGCGGAAGTGTAATGTGTCTTTATTTTTATTGCAGGAAAATGGATCTTGTTATGTGACGGTGTTGAGGAAACAGTCCCCAGCTACCAAGAGGAAGAAAGACCAGTGGGAACTACTCAGGTAGGAAAACTTTATGCACCATCAGGCAGTAAAAACGCTTGTGGTCCTTCAGTGTTTTTCCAGGTGCTGCATCATGTTTTATGCTTTAATGGCTGATCTGGTCACTATCAAAGTTTGTTGTTTTAAGAAGCAGTCCTGTTTGGTCAATTGATTGCAACCGCAAAACACTGCAAGCAAAGCCCTCAGCATAAACATTCCTTGGGCTATCCCTGGTGCAATATTGATCCTGATACAGAACACAAACAAATTATTCTTTGCGTGAGCCATTCAAGCTATAAAACAAAGCAATAATATGTTCTTCCTGCTACCAATAACTGTGTATTTATAATAAACGAAGTAGAAATCCCTGCGTACAGATGAACAGTAGTTTCGATAATGTGTTCAATAGCTCATGTCCAGAATTATAGAAAAAATCAACACACAGAGCGCACTCCAGGGTTTCTGTTGCCTCCCCACCTTAAGAAAAAGAATATTTGTAAACTCGTTGATGTTTTCTTTTGGGTTTTGGGGAGTTTAAGATGTTTTAAGTATTTTATAAAGCAGTAAATAATCTTATTTTTGCAGTACTTGTAGTGTAGTTCAAAGCTTCTCAAGAGTTTGGTCCACGCCTTAATTTTCTTGTGGGCCAGCTGCCTTTCTTTACACTCTGATGTGGTCGTCTCCACTTTCATTCCATGTCATTTTCTTACATTGGTAAACAGCATTAAAGACACTTTAATATATTGGTAATTGTTTTG
>VWYK01111844.1:22712-38225 GCA_013399775.1 Semnornis frantzii | reverse complement strand
CAGGCAGTGGGAGTGAGCTAAACACTACACCTAGGGTCAGGCAGACATGGGGTCAAGTTCTGATCACTCCTCCCACCCAGGAGGGTTAACCCTTTACAAGAGCTATGGCATTCCGGCTGTTAGAGTGACAGAGCAGTGTCATTTCAGACAGGGCACTCAATTTGATTTGTGGGTTGTGCAGTTGTGGCTGTCACTACCCTCCCACCCGTGATCAGTAAGGGCACCACTGTTTATTGAAAGGTTCTGTTTGTGAATGCTCTTCACATTTCAAACCATAGCTCTGGCTCCAGAAGGAACCAAGTAAGTGCTCTCCTGTAGAGGACACCACTTTGAAAAGCAGTGCGGTCCATATCTTGGTTCAGGACTAGGGCAGAGCCTACAGTGTCTGATAGTTTTGGATGCTTCTGCTTTTGGTGCCCAGCTCTGGTAGGGTTCATTTGTGCTCAGATGTGCCAGGAGGTTGCATGGCTCCTTGACTGGGGCTGCTGTGGTCACATCGATTACTGTCACAGCGAGTGCTGCACTCTAGGCACACACCCGCAGCAGCAAGCGAGGTAAAAACAGCTACATCTGTTGGAAACCTTCCATGACTTTTTCTATGGCTACTCAAACAGCTCTGCCAGTGGCAGCTGCCCTCCTGCCTTTCCCTCTTGTCCCTTCCTCCCTCCTCTCTCCTTGTCTTTACTCAGGGACACAGAATTCAAACGCCAGTGCATGACAACAGAGGACTCAGTGCTGTGTTTCCAAAGCAGAACAGATTGCTGCCATTATATAAAACCATTCCATAGCAACTTTCTTAGATCAGGTAAGGTATTGCTTACCTTTTTGAAGGGACTAATGAATCTTATAACTCCACAGAGCAAGCACTGCTTTAAGAACTGTGTTATCTAAAAGATACATTGGACAGATGCATAGATCAGTATTTTTGCCATCAGCTCAGATAACTGAGAATGTCCTTAAACTCTGTTTGTTGAAATATAATTTTTTGTTTCTGTGTAAGAAAAGAACATGTTAGGTAATCATAGAAATAAACACTTTGTTCTTCATTTTCCATAACTGTAGGTTCCTTTCAACAATAGCCTGTTCTTACTAACATCTGCAGGACTCTCACATGGAAATTTGTGTCGAGGCAGGACTCCTGATTTAGTGATTGCACTTTACATCTGTGCTGAGGGATGAGAATATTTCTGAATGGTCTCCTGGGTATGTCCAGTAAAAACTGATGTGAGGCAGATGTAATTTCTGATCTGCAAATATGCCAGCTGTCCAAGCAGTTTGGGTGCCAGGTGAAGTAAATGAAGTAAAAATCCCCAATTTATAAATGCAATGCTGAGCACTGAAGCCGCTCTGAGCAGGTTCTTGGCCTCCTCAGTAGCCTGCAGAAGAGGATTTGGAGCTGATTTGCACAACCTGTTCAGGCAGCCACCCTTTGGGGCTGCCACTATTCAACCTGTCCCTGCCACAGGAGGGTGTGGCCTCCTTAGCTCAAGGAATACTCCCAGGGCACACTCCAGGTTCAAGCTCTCAGCCTGGGTTACTTGCAGATTAGGGACAGAGCTTTGCGCAGTACTTGAAAGACAATTAGACATGATCATGGTTGCTTGCTCTGACAGGCAATTACCTTAAGAAATGAAGTTTCAGGTCTTGGTCCAGTTAGTTTCAAGACCTGGAGACTCATTCTCATACCTATTGTAAAACTACGTAACTGGTACATCTGCCAAGGGATGCCCAGGGCTTTACCTGCACAGTGCCCATTGGCTTCAGCAGGAACCTGAGGACCTTATCTTACCATGCTGTGTCTTACTTAAGATGTGTTTAAAAACACTGACTTTTGTTTTAGATTCTGCATTATGTATTTACATTCTGTCACCTTGTCTGTGAATGCATGATGGGGATAAAGCATAGCCTTGAAAAGGTGATTTGTTATCATCTTGAGTAAACCTTCATAAACAGTCTTGAAGCACTTATCCCAATCTGGAATGAAAGTGATCTTGTCTGAGCCTTGTGCTTTCTCATAGGCGTGGAGCCTACAGCAAGGTTTGTTTGAGCTATTTCACCATAGTGCTCCAGGAGTACTTGGCTGATGTCTCCTTTGCATCTCTAAGGTACTTCTTCAGAGCAAAAAAACACCTACAAAACTCTCCAGTGGTACATGATATGGCCTCTGTCTGATTTAGTGTTTATGGTACCATTTTGATTCATGGCCAATTCATACAGAAGAAATCGGGATATGTATTGGGCTGGTTTGAGGCTAATTGGAGTAGTTTAATGAAGAGAATCAGAGGCTAGGCTGTGAAAAGCAAACACTGCTGATGTCTGCTGCACTCATAGGCTTGCTGAGAGGTATAAAAACAAGGACACAAACATAGATAAGGGAGAGAGTCTCTCTGCTGTGTCTTTTCTCTGCTGTGCAACTCAACTAATCTCTCTACTTCTAACCCCCCTGGCCCATCCTCCAAAATCACCTTNGTGGGGGGGGCAGGGAACTCCCAGACCATCACAATATTACTATTAGGAGATTGTTTCATGACTTTAAAAAATGCTTCCATGACTACTATGAAATCTAATCCTCTAGCTTAAAATGCCACAAATGTCTGCTTGGTTTAGGTAAACCAAGGCATATGCTAG
Source organism: Semnornis frantzii (assembly GCA_013399775.1). Classification (NCBI taxonomy): domain Eukaryota; kingdom Metazoa; phylum Chordata; class Aves; order Piciformes; family Ramphastidae; genus Semnornis; species Semnornis frantzii. The sequence goes on along the minus strand of VWYK01111844.1, from coordinate 35,597 downwards.
CTGAGATCCATTCTGAGTGGAGTCCCTGCCCTTTCCTTTCACCCTCTGTCCCCTCCTTCCCATAACGCTAAACTGCTGTAATGTCAGAGTGATGCAAGAAACCCCCTGCTGCCTGACATCCTGCAGGAGAGCATGGCATGCCAGCTGCTCTCATCATCAGGGGTGGAAATGTCAGGTTCTTAACAATAACATATGCACGGAAAGTTAATTTATAGTGTTATTTGTAGCCACCGGTCATGATCTAATAAGTGTATGCTTACTGTACTGCTTTCCATGGCACAAGATGATTTTCCTCGAGACCCTCAGCAGTGTTCACTGCGGAGTCAGAATGAGTAATTTTAGAGCCTTTGCTCAGTGGTGGTAAATATAAACATATAATATTCTTTTCTCTCTCAGATTCAGATTTGCTCCTTTGAGAGTTAAGATGGTGTCCTGCTATATTTTGAGTATGGAGCTGGGATTTTTTCTTTCCTGCATCAACATCAGAAGGATTCTGCAACCTTTGCTTAATCTGAACTAAGAGCCACTCCTTACCCTGACTCCACAGCCTACCCCTAAAAACTTTTACTAGTGGTGGTAAAAGCAGCCTTTTCTTCTTCCTCTGGCTCTGCAACAGTTTATTTATTTATTATGTCACTTCACCCTCAACCCTTCCTACCCCCTGCCTCCCAGCAAAATGGAGCAGTAGCAGTAAGGAGGAGGGAGAGCAACTTCTTCTCAAGGGCTGCAGTTTGGTGCTGCAGCAATCACAGAGGCTCTAAGAGACTGGAACAAGTCTTGTTCAGACCATGGAGAGGGATGAGTCAGCTGGAACTGAAATTAGATCACAAATCTAATTTATTAACTGTTACTTAAAAGAAGACTAAATTATGGAGGTGGTTTTTTGTTGTTGTTGTTGTTATGTTTTTTAATCAAAAGAGGGAAATCCTTATTTCTTTCTTAAAATACCAAATGTCAGGAAATAGCCAGCTGAGCCATTCTGGGTAATGGAGCCAGGTCTTAGCCCACCTCTTTCACTCTGCCATGTGTCTCAGACCTTCTCACCACTCACCAGCTCCAGCACTAGAAGCTGCCCCTTTGTGTGTCACTGATCCTGTTCCTGTTTCCCCACCAGCACTACAGACCTGGGAGAAGCAGCAAGGTCAGTCCCCAGAACAGCCTCACCCTGAGCAGACCATGGATCTGCATTTACAAAGGTGACCCTCTCGAGTTATCAAAAAAAGAGAGAGTTTTTTTTGTTTGTTTGTTTTTGTTTTTGTTTTTTTTTAAAGAAGGAACATTTTGTGACAATTCCTTTCACAAGGACTTTCATTCTTAGGGAGGTGCACAACTGCCTTGCCTGCAGCTTTTCATTGTAGTTATATTGAATTTCAGGAGTGGTTTCCGTCTCTAAATGATCTTCAGGCTACTACTTTATCCATTCTCAGAATCCATTCTCTGAACCATTTCTGTTGCAGTGCCTGAAGATCTATACAATGCATTATTAGTAGTTGAGGATCACATCTTTTTGATTTACTTTTAGTTAAGGATCACATCTTTATCGATTTACTTTTAAATTGCTATAAAGATATGAGGAACAATAAATGTGAGCATGTAACTGATGTGATATTAATAATAGGTTATTAATGAGGATTATTAATATTTATATGAATATTAGTTTTAAAAATTAATATTCAAAAAATTGGGAAAATTCCCTGAGATTATTTGTATTTTTGGTCAACAGGAAATAGTTGCACAAAGGATATTTATGAACACAGAATTAAACAGTTTAAACAATCAGAACTTGGAAAATAGGAAAGAGAAAACAGGCACAATTCTAAGTATGCTACAGAGGCTTAGTATCAACTCTAGCACATGTACTCATGACACCTTAGTCCCTGAGTAAGTTTCCTGTACAAGGAGGCTTCCAAAACTCGCCATAATGACCCCGTGGTAAAACAAAATATTCCAGACAGAGAGGAAGGAGAAGAGCTGAGCTGCTGCAGAGCTGCTGCCAAGCGGCCAGTGTAAGCTGCAAACAGGGGGCTGCAGCTATTCCCAGTTAATGAGCTGCTAAGGGGCACTGCAGAAAGGTGATGCAGCCAGGAAAGGCTGTCAGGAAAGGCAGTGCAGAAAGGCAGTGGAGTCAGGAAAGGCAGTGCAGAAAGGCGATGGAGTCAGGAAAGGTGGTGCAGAAAGGCGGTGCAGAAAGGTGGTGCAGAAAAGTGATGGAGTCAGGAAAGGCGGTGTCAGAGAGGCAGTGCAGAAAGGAGAGAGATGGAGTCAGAAAAGGCAGTGCAGAAAGGGGCAGGGCTTCTAAATCACCCCCATTGAATGGACCATTCTGAAAATGAAACTGGCCAACAGGCATTGGCATCATTGTTCTGCCCAATGAATTCAAAGCTTCCTGCCTCCTGTGACCACGCAGGCACCTTGAGGGGCTGCACCAGACACCTGACGCGTGGTGTTAAGCTCCTAGCCTCAAGGTTTTGTTTTGCTCAATGTACTACAACTCCTGGACTCACAACAGGAGGAGAAGAGCAAGGGTTAAACCAGCCTGGCAGGATTTATTTCCTGCCTGGACAGTAACTCACTTTTTTTAATGGTTTATTATTGCTGTTGTCCTCATGCCTGTACAGTTTGTGTCTGCAGCTTGCCGAAAGCCACTGTCTTGTTCTTGTTTTGAAATGGCAATTGTCTGCAGAGTGGTTTCCTCTGTCATTCCACAGCAAATTTGTTTGCCCTCTGATGCTTCTTGAGGCACAGGAAATACTCTACAGAAAAGATTTAATATTCTTACTGAGGTGTAGTTTACAATAATTTGGGCTGATCTACCAAGATGAATCTCCAACTGCTAAGTTGTTTTGATTCACAATCCTGTTCAAAAGGAAAACTTACATTGCAAACTGGGAATGCTCCTGACAAACTACCGTAAGTTTTTATACTCACTTTTAGCATTTTTCATGGGCTGCAAGTTTGGTGATTAATTACTTGTTGCTGAGAATATATTTAAAAAGTAATAATTACATTTTCCATATATTGGTCAAAGAAAGTGACCTGGAAACAGTTATTAATGTAACGACCAATCCCAAATTATATCTGAAGGAATATAGGAAAATTTTAAGCTGTAAACTTAAAAATCTCATCAAGTGTGGGCCTTTTAAAAATGCTTTAAAACTGGGTGCTGGAACCAAGTCCCAACCCATGTGTTTGGTGACATTATGTGAGTAAAAAAATGCTCAGATATTCTTTTTTTCCTCATGACTGAACTAAAGGCATAATCTGAGCAGGACTTGACCATGGTGCATGCCTGTGAGCTAAGCCTTTAGCCTGAAGGCTTTAATGGAAAGCTTTGAAAGACTGAACAAACAAAATTCAAAGCATATGAAGACAAAAGCTAAATGTAAGGGAAGTTTGTGGGGAAAATGAACTCCTAAAATCCTCATCTGAGCCTCCTTGGAGAGCAAACACAAAACAGGGAACTTCAGCCTGTGAACAGCCTTGCAGCCTCCCAGGCCTGTGCTACCACAGGGAGTGCTTTGCTGCCCAGTGATGCCCCAGCACTTGCTGTGTGAGAGCCCAGAGAGACACCAGGAGCCCATGCCCTTGTCAATCTCTGATAACCTTAAAGCTACTTTTCCAGTTTCATTCAATGTTTTCCACTTGTACTTTATTAGAATCTCCCAGTTTTGATTTTAGGTAGGTCCTCAGTGAATCTGCACTTGTATGGGACTTTACAGCTTCTGCAAAAGTAGTAAAATAGTAAGAAAAAGAATTTTCCCAAGAGAATGAAGTTCGGAAAGCTTGTGAACATTTAAACTCCATGCTGAGACTTCTGGTAGTCTTAGAACAGGACATGTAACCCTGTGCTGCTAAAGAGTAGCTTTCCCTGAGCAAAGCTTAAGTGTTTTATAATCCAGATACTAACTAACTCTGCCTCACTGCTGAGTGAATGGTTTAGATTACTCTGCCTTCAGCAGGGGGGTCTGTACAATTGATTTCTGATTTCTAGAATATACATTTTGAAGCACTCGGGTTTAATTCAATCTATAATTGACTCTAAATTCTTTGATATTGGATCCTAGCTTTCATTCTGTACTTGGCAACAGCATGATTAATTTTTGTTAGTCATATTTAAGCTATAGTCACATTTTCCTGTTTTTCTTGGTTCTCTTTTATAGTTGTAATTTGGTTTCAGTGATTTTAAGGACCTTCTAGTAAAATCAAATTCCTTTCAGTAAGTAATGTGAATCTTAAATCCTTCATGACTGGCTCTATTTTGCTAGTCCCTGCCTCCTGGGACAACAGAATTGCCAGATTCTAAGTTTGATATTTTAGCCATAGATACAAAGATTCAGACATACTAATTGAGTTGGACTGGAGTGCAGAGAAGGCAATACAAGCACTGCACTGCTGATGTGGTGATACGATTGATTCATACAGGCCACATGTGACTACAGGTAAAAGCATTTCTACTTCAACTCCTTCTGTCTCTTATTTTTAAAATAGTTCTGAGCACATGAACTGATTCTCCTCTCTCCTTTTGTCATCACGCCAGCAGTTGTACTCCAGTGGTAGGAACATTTTCATACTCATGTATGTTCATACTACTGTTTTCACTGATTTTTTACTGTTATTTTTCTTTTGGTGGGTCAGATGGAACTCAATGACTGGCTTCTGCCCCAAAATAGCATGGAGATGCTACTGAGTAGGCAAATGGAGAGTATATCCTTTTTATTGCTATTCTCAGCAGATGGACTAAATAACCACTATGCCTCACTTAATTTTTTTTCCCCAAATTTTAATATGGAGAGCAAAAACTGGGGGAAAACCTTTTGGAAAAGGGCTTCATTTCATGTTTACATTTTGGAGAGGCTTTTCCTCCTGATGTGGCAGATATGCCACCACTGGAGAGCAGCCCTGAGGAACAGGACCTGGGGGTCTGGTTGATGAAAAACTCAACATGAGCCTGCAGTGTGAGTGCAGCCCAGACAGCAACTGTGTGCTGGGCTGCAGCAAAAGCAGTGTGGGCAGCAGGGCAAGGGAGGGGATTGTGTCCCTTTGCTCTGCTCTCCTGAGACCCCATCTGGATTCCTGTGTGCAGTTCTGGAGCCCCCAGCACAGGAATGACATGGAAGTGTTGGAGTGGGTCCAGAGGAGGCCATGAAGATGCTAAGAGGGCTGCAGCGGCTCTGCTGTGAGGACAGGCTGAGAGAGTTGGGGCTCTGCAGCCTGGAGAAGAGAAGGCTTCCAGGAGACTTTGGAGTGGCCTTCTGACATCTGAAGGGAGCCTACAGAAAGGCTGGGGATGGACTATTGACAAGGTCTTGTAATGCCAGGACAAGGGGCAATGGGTTTGAAGTGTCAGAGGGGAGATTGAAACTGGATGTTAGAAGTTGTTTGCAGTGAGGGTGGTGAGACACTGGCACAGGTTGCCCAGGGAGGTTGTGACTGCTCCCTCCCTGGAGGTGTTCAAGGCCAGGTTGGATGAGGCCTTGAGTGAGCTGTACTAGTGGGAGGTGTCCCTGCCTATGCCAGGGGGTTGGAACTGGATGATCTTCGAGGTCCCTTCCAACCTTACCATTCTATGATTCTATGATACCCCATTGATTTTAACAGAAAAGATACTTAGTCTCTTCCAGGAGAGATGATGCCTGACGTCTAGAAAATATTCACCTTTTCTTTGTAATCTACTCCTAGTTCTTGTTTGAAGGAAGTTGTGTGGTTTGTGGAAAGAACATCCATTTCTCTAAAGCAGGCTTTAAGCATTTAAGGTATATTTAATTTTTCAACTGGGAAGGGATTTTGCCCTATTGACCAGAAATCTTGAAAGCTTGTGAAGGTTTGGGAGTTCCCTGCCCCCTCACACTTGTAAAATGACCCAGACTAGAACTCAGCAGGGCTGGAAGTTAAGAGATGAAGCTCTAGTTACAACTTAGCACAATATAGAAGCAGATATATACACTATATACAGGAATATTTACAGAAATATACAAGGTAAATGTAATACAGAAACACAACTCTCCTCCCAGAAATCAGAGACCCCAGGAGGGTCTCCCAACCACCCTTCCACGTTCTCCCCACCCCCACACCTTACCCCAAGGTTTGGCTTATGCGCAAAGAGGATCGGCTGGGGAGGATTAGAAGAAAAGTGGTTAGTGGAGTTATTCAACAGAGAGGAGAAGCCAGAGCTGCTAGTCCAAGACACAAGCAGCCAGCAAGGTGCCTCGTGTCTCTATTAACGATGTCATTGCAGACTGCCTTACTGGGAAGGATGTGAGGCCAGCACCAAAACTTGCTAAACCAAAAGGAGTACACACTTTGAAGTACAGGCCAGGACTTTGCCAGATAAGGTTAACGTAGTTTGCCATGCATATGTTCCACATTAAGTCCTTGTGGTTGAAAGGTTGTCTGAAAGCACACATATTTTGCAGCAATTGAACTCTGTAAGGAGGAGAGCAGAAATCAGGGCAGTGGTGGAGAGTGTATGAATGGATGAAGTGGCAGTTGTCCATTCACTCTGACATTGCCATTTTACTGTGAAGTGGTAATTTGAATTGATTGTTTCATCATCTTCTCTGCCTGTTTCACTCCCTCCCTTTCTCTCTTTTTCCCTTCCTCTCTTTCTTTTTCTCCCTTTCCCTTCCCCACTCTCTCCTACTCTCCCACACACTCTCTATTCCCCTCTCTCCCCACCTTCTCTCACCCCATTTCTCCCTCCCCCTTTCTTTCTCTCCTCCTATTTCTTTCCCTCCTTCCCACATTTTTCCTATCTGTATGCTCAGATTTTTTTTTTTTTTTTGGAGGGCCCTCACTTGAAAACCAGAGTAAAGCTTAAGAGCTCACCTGTCCCGAAGGGTAAATTGTTTGGCAATCCATCTGATCTCGCTAAGAGATTCAAGCAGAGAAAGTTACCTCAGGTTTTGGAGACCTCCTTTCAAAATCCCTACCATTGTGCTGCCCTTTGCAGAGCTACCTAAGCAGTAGATCAACTTGTGCAATGCAAACCCCACACCCAAACCCACAACAGCTAACCAGAGGATGTGTGTGTCCATGTGTCGTGGTAGGCCTAGGAAGCCAAATTGGGTTTATACCTTTCCTGGCTTGCCCAGACATATTTTTCTGCTTTCCTCCTGCTGTTTTGGGGGAGAGCAACGGCGGGAAAAGGGACAAAGGGCCTGGCGCCACTGAGTCTGGGGTCCCTTGCCTGACCAGACCCTGTGGTAAACAGGGTGCACGGGGCAGCCTTGTGCAGGGCCCGTGTTCTTCCCGAAGAAGGGTGGAGCAGGCCTATGGTTTCACCTAATATGGGCAAATCTTGGCTAACTGCCATTTCATTGGCTGTCCTGTGTCCAAAGGCCCATTGATCTCGGGCTGTATTGGATAAAAGGGAGGTCAGCAGAGAGCACGCTGCCTTTTGCCTTTCGCTTTTGCCTTAGCCCTTTGCCATTGCACGGTGTGCCGTGCCCGTGCCGTGTCCGTGTCTGTGATGCCTACACGCATTTGGCCTGCACCGCCAGCGTGACTGCAAGACGTCCTGCCTGTACCTGAAAGCCTTCTGCCCAGACGGAAGCCCTGGAGAGAATATCATCCAGAGAACCAGGAACAGGTCAGAGATCGTCTGCCTCCTTCCCCAGAAGCCCAGGGGAGACTCTAAAGCCGCTGACGGCTACTGACAGCAACCCCGCCTTGGGTACTGTCAGATAATAATTTTGTGGGTAAATGCCAAAGCCTCTTGTAATTGTTCGTTGCCTTCTGCCCTAAGCAGAAAGTTGCTCCTTTATGTCCTATGCTTACCTAGTGAGCAAGCGGTATACTGACCGCAAAGCCTTCTCTTCCAGTTTATATTGAGTTTAATTAATGTATATATTAATAACTATTTCCAGATCCTGTTATAACCTGTACATAGTTTCCTAATGTTGCAAAGAACCTGTTAATATTACTATTAAATGGTGATCGGGGTGATGCGAGTTCTGAATATTTAATATTAATAAACTGTTAATATTTTTATATATCGTCTCGCATAAAGTAATTTACCCCATCCCTTTACACGATGCAGTAACACAAAGGCAGATCACTTTCTCTCCTTTCCTACTTCCTTACAAAGAAATAATGGACCTCGTCAAGAACTGTGCTTTGAAGCTTCAAGTCAGGTGTCACAGAGGCCCAACACATTGGGTGAGGAAGCACAGGAATTAAGGTTGTCCAGAGCTTTGTTATAGAGTCCCCCAGGGTGCCTCATTGTGTTTGAATGTCTCCAGCAGATTTCCCAAAGGGGCAGAAACATTTTGACAAATGTTTTTGAATCTCCAAGACCTTGATCGGGTTGTCCAGGAACATCCTTACTGAAACCACGCTAAGAAATTCCCAGCTTGAGAAATGCACCCTGCTGCTGCCAAACTTTGACAAAGCAGTCACATTGCTGGGCTTTTGCCCCAAGCAGCAAGACTGGCAAAGCTGGGCCAAACTAAACTTCTGACATCTTCACTACCTCTCCAGGTTAGTTAGACTCTTGGGACGACATGCTGCCAACCCTTCCAACAGATCATAAACTGACTTAATTAGTACAGAGCTGACAAGAGCTCCTATTTCTTTTCAGCATGAGCTCTGTTTATGAACAGTCACCTGGGGAATTTCCAAATGCCATTTATCTGTAAGAAAACTTGAGTACAAGTGAACTTTCTGGGAGCTGGACTTTTATTGTAAGATTATTGCTAACGTATGATTCCAGGGTTGTTATTTCTCTTCCATGCTGAGTAGGTGCCTTGAGCCACACTGCTCCCTGCAACTGTAAGAGTTGCTGGATCAGAGCTCTTCTGGTTTTGAGCTTCAACTTTCCTGGTGTGGTGGAAGGCCCAAATTATGTGCCTGGAGCACATATCCTGGGTATCCACCTCCTCTCTCCCCTTCTTCTCGGGGGGAGAGGCGGGAAAGCAGACAAAAGCCTTGGCGCCTGACGGTCTGCAGAGGTCACGGTGCTGGGCTAGTGTGTCTCCCCTTTTTTTTGTGGGGTAACTTCAGATTGGTTCAAGGAATGTTTCTTCTCTGTTGTTATTGGTCAAAAAACAATCGGTCAAAATGCTTAAAAACCCCCAGCCAAGTCGTTTTGTGGTGGCCATGTTCATTTTTGGGTTGCTACATGTCTGCGCTGCGTGGCAGGGGACTTGTCTTCTTTACTCACACAAACGGCAGACCTGATCCTGCCGGCTCGCCGCACCAAGCCAAGGGACTGAAGGGCTTGCCCCGCGCTAGGGTGTAGCTGTCTGCCTGAACTCAGCCCAGCCCAAGTCTGTCTCACTCTCGCTGAGCCTAGGCGGCAGCCCAGCAACAATTTTACGACACCAGGACTTGCCGACTCGTTACTCCAGCCCGAGAGGCGATCTCCCCGCCCTGGCCGTGTGCTGCAGCCGATCGGACTGCTCCAGCCTGGGAATCTGGATCTCGCTTCATCCAGGGGCTCCAACACTCCGAGACCCTCCCGGGAACCGCGGAAGATTTGCCTCGCGCCTGTGGATCTCCTCAGACAACGTGTTCCATTGAAGCTACGCAAGCAACAAAGCCCCACGCGTCACCGCCATGTGAAAGCCACCACGTGGCAGTGTGACGGTTTGGGAGTTCCCCGCCCCCCACACACTTTGAAATGACCCAGACTAGATTCTCAGCCAACTGGAAATTAAGAGATGAAGCTGTATTTACAACTCAGCACAATATACAAGCAAATATATACAGTATTTACAGGAATATTTACAGAAATATACAAGTTTAAGGTAATACAGACACACAACTCCCCTCCCAGAAATCAGAGACCCCAGGAGGGGCTCCCAACCACCCTTCCATGTTCTCCCCACCCCCACACCTTACCCCAAGGTTTGGCTTATGCGCAAAGAGGATCGGCTGGGGAGGATTAGAAGAAAAGTGGTTAGTGGAGTTATTCAACAGAGAGGAGAAGCCAGAGCTGCTAGCCCAAGACCCAAGCAGCCAGCAAGGTGCCTCGTGACCCAGACTGCCAACTAGAGAGACTCTTATCTTCTTTGTTTTGGTTTTCTTATACCTAAACATAGCAGCAAGCCTCTGAGTGAAGTAGACATCACCACTGTTTTCCTTCACAGCCTGTAGTACAATTTTCTCTATTAAAAAATATTCCAATTAGCTCAAACCAGCACAGGCAGGAACCATATTTTTCTTCATTTAAGCTTTTACGGATAATTTGGATTATAAATACTGAGACTCCAATCAGTGAGTAAACTAAACTCTCTTTTCTAAAGTTCCTAAAAGTTCATGTTTAATCTTTAAGCAGTGTTTGTGCTGCAGGACTCTCTAGTTATTTAAATTTTCTAAAAGGTTTACAAAAATCATATCAGTTAATTTGATTGAATATAAATACATTCTGCAAAGACGGTTTAACCAACTGCATAGTAGAATCTGTGTGTTAATTGTAAATAAGTTTGAAGGAATTTTCTTTGTTTAATAAAAAATAGCTAATATTTTCATATCGGCCTCATAACAATTCATTTATAACCCAGATTCAAATCCCTCAAAGACACCTGGTTCTCCCTTGAAAGGTTCGGAGTTCATCTCTTGCCTTCCCTCCTTCCTGAAGACAACTCTTCCTCAGCTACTAGTCCTGGGCAGCTACAATAGGTTGTTGCAGAGCCCTATACGTTTTCAGGTTATGCGTTAAAACTTGTGTTACCCTGCTCTTAAAAGTACATTTGAGTAGTAGCCAAGAGTTGATCCTTTGGTTTCTTTTCATACCCTTGGGGTCTCCTGCAGTTCCAGCATCTGTCGTCTTGTACTCTCAGGAGTTTCTACTGCCCTTCCTTAACACCCTTCAATGTGTCATTTGTGCATAACACAGTTATTGTTTGGTTGGTGCAGCCTAGTAGCTCTACAGAAATACTGGTCCACTAGGAAACAGAGATAGATGAGAGGAATATCATTGCTAGGCTATGCTAAAAAATGTTTTGCAACAACCACCTTAGTCTGTCACAGGAGTCTGTTGCTGCCAAGAATATGAAAAGTTAAGAGGATATCAGATGTCTGTGTAAAGATCAAGACTGTCTAGAGATTTCAGTTATAAACAGCTATAGCTTTGTAAGGGGTGGCAAGCAATAGAGAAACATAATTAACTTCAGTAGTTAAACCAACATCTTCTAGAGGCTGGGAACCGACCTAATGTTAGGATGGGCAGACAACCCTCTACTCTTTGTAAAGAGGCCAAGTACCACTTTCTGGATGCAACTCCAGACTGGCTCCTGTCAGGGGCTCCTGTTGCTCTGAGAAAGGAGAGGAAGTAGGAACCAATCTGGGGAGGACACTTGAATTCAGTCCAAAAAAGGAGAGAGCTTACAAAGAGGCTTGTGCTGGTTTAAGGCTAATTGGAATATTTTAATAGAGAAAAGGATACTATACGCTGTGAAAGGAAAACAATGGTGATGTCTACTTCACTCATAGGCTTGCTGAGATGTTTAAAAAGTACTCAAAACATAGATAACACAGTGTCTCGGGCTGGCAGTCTCTGGGGCACAGTATCTCGGTCTAGCAGCTTCTGGTTTCCTTCTCTCTGCCGGTTATTCTCACTAACCTCTTTTCTTCTAACACCCCTGGCCAATCCTCCAAACTCACCTTGCGCGTGAGGCAAACCCTGGGGTAAGGTATAGGGGTGGGGAAAAGGTGGAAGGGTGGTTGGGAGCCCCTCCTGGAGTCTCTGATTTCTGGGAGGGAGATTGTGTTTCTGTATTACCTTTCCCTTGTATATTTCTGTAAATATTCCTGTATATAGTGTATATATCTGCTTGTACATTGTACTAAGCTGTAAAAAGAGTTTCATTCCTTAACTTCCAGCCAACTGAGTTCTAGTCTGGGTCATTTTACAAAGTGTGTGGGGGTGGGTAACTCTCAAACCATCACAAGGCTTGACCTGTCTGTAAGCAGCTATCTAGGAAATGAAGGTCCAGCAGACTGAGGTTTTATATATATGTATATAAAACCCTATCAGCTGGGAGGTGATGCTAGACATAGATCAGAGAAGGCAGAACACTCCAAAAGCAGTGGAACCTGACTTTGGGCAGTTTGTGAAAAGGTGGATTTTCCAGCTCTGCATAGAGAGTGGAAGCTTTTTCCTCAAATACATGTTTTGCTTCACTCAGCCATTAACAAGAATCTTGATTTATGTAGTGTAGACCAAGAGATCTCAGTGGTTTCCTGGGACTTCCACCTGCTGCTTTGGCTCTATAACATCTCAGTAAAACTCAGGCAGGCAGAACCTGACTTAATCATTTCTCCTCTCCAGGAAGCAGGTTTCACTGACCTGTGGGCCTCGCCAGACATGGCAGATTTTTAATTTGGGAAGAGAAAGGTCTGTGATTGCTGCCCTTGCAGGTCAGGCTCTCTACACTTGCCATTTTATTTGATCCTCTGTAAAGACAGAACAGCTATGTAAAACCTTCAACCTACGGCTAATTCTGCCCTCCTCCATTGTGGGAAAACAAAGATGTAGTCCCACACATTACAGAAACTGCTCCATATAGAAAGTCTGGTGGAATTCCTGCTCATGTGTCAGGAAAGAAGTCTTGCCTTGGGTAAAGGCAATTCCTGTTGTCTATTCACACAAAAGGGAATGTGCATGGCCTGTGTGATGCTACCGGGAAAGTTTTGTTGTGTGTTTGCTGCTGACTTCTGCTGCTGGATGCTCTACACCGCAGGAGGGAGCAGGCAGTATGCGGCACCTGAAAAAAACCTTCCAAATGTACAAAGAGGAAAGTGGAGTCATTAAGGAACCATTTCTTTTGATGGCAGGGGTCTGTGAAAGAAAGCTGGATTTACAATACAAACTGCAGTTCTGGTGCCCAGCCTGGAAATTCTGTTTCTGTTTGCAGGACTGGCAGCACTGTCAGATCATGGGCG
>VWYK01111844.1:1381-22683 GCA_013399775.1 Semnornis frantzii | reverse complement strand
AATATTCAGACTCTGCTGCCTTGCCTTAAACTAACTTTAAGACTAGAGATCAAAATGTAAACCACCCTTTCATGTTAACCTTTTATTTTAGCAAACTAATGTTCATTGCTTTATTTAGTTGATGTAGGTGCAAGCAGATTTAATTCCTGTTTAGTTTTGCTATCTGCCCTGCGTACAAAGCACTATAACACGGATGAAGAGAAGTTACCAATAGCAGTAAGCACCCTGACAGCTTTATTTCCATCCTGAAACATGTGACTCTTTGCCTGTGCTACACACCTGAGGGAAGAAATTAGTGTTGCTTAAGAAAAACCAGAAGTTTTATTATGTACTAAGGCTTCAAACAGTCTTTCAGATAGGGCTACTGAGCTAAATGGTAGAGAAGTTACTGTGGATAGTGGCAGAGTTGGGCTGTTCTGTAAAAACAAGGAATACATAAAGAGAGGCTCATATATTTTTCTTTATCCACCTGGCCTCTGCTCCCTTAATTAGAACCTGGCCACAGATCAAGAGCTTCACCTTGGAATGAGAGTCCAGCTCTCAGCTATCAGACCACGTCGGGCTTCCTGTAAGAGCTCAGAAGTCATGAAATTGGAAAGAGGAGCTACTGCTTAAAGCTGAGAGTGCTGATGAGCCACTGGAGTTTCACTGGACATCTGATGCTTAATTGAGACTCACATTGTGGGGTAGCTAATTTTTCTTTTGTTTCTTGTGACTTTCCATAGAGTGCCTGCTGAGAAGCAGTGTGCATAGTGAAGTAATAAAAGGTTTTGATATTTACGTAGAGTAGGTTACTTCTAGAACTAGACAAATGGAAGCAGTGGGACATAAGTGCAGCTCAACAAAACAGAGAAGTATGGACTGGTAAGGAATTACTTGGGATCTCTCATCCTCTATTTAAAATGACCAGCACGGTATTTCTTCAACAACCATTAGTGAGGACTAATATGTTGTATTTATATTAGAATTTATCGTGTGGGTTTAGAGAAGAACAGTCCTTGCCCTTCCCATGCAACCTGACTCTACACTGCTGCGGTTTTGCTGCTTTGCTATCAAACTAACAGAGTAAGAATTTAATAAAAGAGGCTTTCAAGCTGTAAAGGTGCATTGAAAACTCAATTAAGTCTTGCAATGAGGACAATCATTAGCTAGGGTATAAGGGCATTTAGCAGGCAATATCAAATTAATTTGATATCATATGAAACTCTCTCCAGGTCTTTTTTATCTAGACATTTATGGAAGATCTCAGGCAAGTATAGAATCATAGAATGGTAAGATTGGAAGGGACCTCAAGGATCATCTAGTTCCAATGCCCTGCCATAGGTAGGGACACCTCCCACTAGGACAGGTCACTCAAGGCCTCATCCAACCAGGCCTTGAACACCTCAAGAGAGGGAGCAGCCACAACCTCCCTGGGCAACCTGTGCCAATGTCTCAATACCCTCACTGCAAACAACTTCCTCCTAACATCCAGTTTCAATCTCCCCTCTGACACTTCAAACCCATTGTCCCTTGTCCTGGCATTGCGAGACCTTGTCAATAGTCCCTCCCCAGCCTTCCTGTAGTGCCCTTCACATACTAGAAGGCTACTCTAAGGTCTCCTGGAAGCCTTCTCTTCTCCAGGCTGCAGAGCCCCAACTCTCTCAGCCTGTCCTCACAGCAGAGCTGCTGCAGCCCTCTCAGCATCTTGGTGGCCTCCTCTGGACTGGCTCCAACACTTCCATGTCCTTCCTGTGCTGGGGGCTCCAGAACTGCACACAGGACTCCAGATGGGGTCTGAGGAGAGCAGAGCAAAGGGGCAGAATCCTCTCCCTTGCCCTGCTACCCACATTGCTTTTGCTACAGCCCAGCACACAGTTTCTGTCTGGGCTGCATGCACACACTGCAGGCTCATGTTGAGCTTTTCATCAACCAAGACTCCAAGGTCCTTTTCCTCAGGGCTGCTCTCAGTCATTCCCCACCCAGTCTGTATCTGTGCTTGGCATTGTGCCTACCCAGGTGCAGGGCCTTACACTTGGCCTTGCTGAATTTCATGAGGTTGGCCTGGGGACACCTCTCCAGCCTGTCCAGGTCCCTTTGGATGGATCCCTGCCCTCTAGCAGCACGGCTTGGTGTCATCTGTAAACTTGCTGAGAGTGTACTGGTTCCTCTGCCCATGTCACTGACAAAGATGTTAAACAGCCCTGGTCCCTGCCTGTCACTGCTCTGAGAGTGCATACTGGGTGCCCAGTCACAGGCACCAGTGCTAGAAGGATGACTCCTACTCATGGGAGGACTCCTCCAATGGCAGAAGGAAAATATGGAAAATATAAATGGTACTATGTCAGAGCTTTTGCTCTTAACACAAAGAATATCTTAATTCATCACCATTGCAGGCTGAGCTGTACAGAAAAACCAACCATGATAAACTGGATTTGAAATGGGGCTTCTGGTTTAACCTCCACTGGAAAGCTGCCAGCTCAGGCTTGCCAAAACTAGGTAAGGAAGTAACACGCAGTAAGTAGGCAGTAAGAAGGGATCCACGGGGAGTGACATGTCTCAGTTCAGTATTGATGCAACAATGGTGTGCCCCTAGGCAAGGGTGGTATATAAGATGGGAGGAACTGAGAAGGAACCGGGGTGTGGGTCATTGATTTCATCAGCCAATGTAATCAACATATGTGGGTAGTGCTCTGAAGGTTGCCAGGTGGACAGAACTCCAAGTGTGTATGTGATACAAGTTGTACAATAAATGTCTTTTCTTGGGAATCCTGTGGAGTCTGTGCCTCTATTTGCCACAGAGACCCGTCAGGAATTTGTATTAAAACCACAGCACTGATCAGAAACAAAGACTAATGCATAAGCAGCCTGTGATGGACACTCCTGTATATGGCAACTGCGGTTAGGGAGGTGCTGCTCAAATCATCCAGCAGTAAGGAGACCAAGTGGTTGCATCCAGAGACAGATGCAAAACTGACCACATTAATGCAACAGATGAAGCTGAGCTTACCTCCTCTGCTGGTTTGATGCTAATTGGAATATTTTAATGAAAAAAAATAGATTATAGGCTGTGAAAAGCAACACTGGTGATGTCTGCTGCACTCACAGGCTTGCTGAGATGTATAAGAACAAGGACACAAACATGGATAAGGCAGAGAGTCTCTCTGGGAGCTGCTGTGTCTGCTGCCTTCTGCTGTGTAACCCAACTAACCACTCTGCTTCTAACTCCCCTTGCCCATCCTCCAAATTCACCTTGCACATAAACTGAACCCTGAGGTAAGGTAGAGGGCTGGGAAGAAGGTGGAAGGGTGGTTGGGAGCCCCTCCTGGGGACTCTGATTTCTGGGAGGGGAATTGTGCTTCTGTATTACCTTTCACTTGTATATGTCTGTAACTATTCCTGTCTATTGTGTCTATCTCTGCTTGTACGTTGTGCTGAGTTGTAAATAGAGCTTCAGTCCTTAACTTCCAGCCAGCTGGCTGAATCTAGTCTGGATGATTTTACAAAGTGGGGGGTTGGGTAACTCCTAAACCGTCACACCATCTGGCAAATTTTTTGATCTGGGAACCTGTGTCAGTAGCTGGTTAAAGAGATCAAGACTTCTTCAGACATACACAATCATTACTCACTCAGAGGCACTTGATGTACAGAGATGGGAGGATGTAGGTGTTAAAGAGCACCCAAACAATCTATATTAATTTTGTAGA
The DNA here is from genome assembly GCA_013399775.1 of Semnornis frantzii. Classification (NCBI taxonomy): domain Eukaryota; kingdom Metazoa; phylum Chordata; class Aves; order Piciformes; family Ramphastidae; genus Semnornis; species Semnornis frantzii. The sequence goes on along the minus strand of VWYK01111844.1, from coordinate 18,997 downwards.
TTGGACTTGGAGGCATCTCCTCAGGCCCTTAAATAATAGTCTTTCATCGTACTCCTTCATACATGCCTCTCAGCTGAGTTATTGCCATCTCTGGCTATGAAAGATAACTGTTTTGCTGCTCTGTCACCTCTGCTACAACTTGACCAGCCTTTTCCAGCTGAAGACTACTCTCTTCTGTACTTCCTGTGCTCTTTTTACTCCTTTATAGTGACAATCTGATCCCTTGCAGTGTAACTTTTTGTGGCTTCTAGCATGCAGAAGTTCCCCATCACATAGCCCAACATTTTAAAAATGTGTCTCCAGAAGTCAGTTGCCTCAGATATCTTATTTTTGTTATTGCTTTGTTTCCTGTCTGCAAACAGATAAAACTTCAGCATCTACCCTTCATAAAACCGAACAGTACAACCATTTTCCTTTGCTCTCTGTGCTACTACAGTCTTATAGAATTGTAGAATCATAGAATGGTAGGGTTGGAAGGGACCTCAAGGATCATCTTGTTCCAACCCCCTGCCATAGACCTGTTCTCCCACTATTACAGGTCACTCACGGGCTTGTCCATCCTGGCTGTGAACACCTCCAGGAGGGAGCAACCACAACCTCCCTGGGCAACCTGTGCCAGTGTCTCACCACCCTCACTGCAAACAACTTTTTTCCTAACATCCAGTTTAAATCTCCCCTCTACCAGTTTAAACTCATTGCCCCTTGTCCTGTCATTGCAAGACCTTGTCAATAGTCTTCCTCCATACCGATTTCCAGTAGCTGCTCTTGCCTTGGGAGGCAGTGGCTGAACAGGGTGGCCTGCTCTAGTTTATGTTGACAGCCTTGCCACACTGCTCCCAGTACAGGAAGAATACTTAAGTGAGCTTCCAATATAAGAGAGAACAATAGCGAGCAGTATATAGGCCCTTGACCTTCATTCCCGTGGATGCCTCCCGTGGGGGAGGAAAGATAGTGGGACACCTGGCCCAGGGCAGAAACAGGACATGGTGCATTATAAAGACTGGGCTGTACTCGTCTAGGTTATGTTAATGCCTTGTTTGTATGATGGGATAAAAGGAGTCACTGTGAGGGTGGCAGAGGCCTTTTTGGTCTTTTGCTTCTGGTCCTCTGTCCTGCGCAGGTCCTATGCCTGCACTGGACTGGAATAAAGCACCTGCTTCAATCAGGAGTGTGCAGTCACATCTGTCAGATTCATGGCAGTAACAAGTGGTGGAGAATGTGGGCAGCAAGAGAACAATGCAGCAACAACTGGTGCCCCGTGCCAGTTTGGCCTGTGTGGGTTTGACCATGTGGGGACTGACCGTGTAAGGACTGCCCGTGTGAGGACTGCCAATGCCAGCTTTGCCTGTACAGCTTTGGCCATATGAGGGCCTTCTGCCATGGCAGATGGGAGGTGCCAAGGGGGATAACGAAAGGGCAGAACTACACTGCTGTGGATGCAGATAAAGACACCTGGTTAGGTGACATTTTTGCATGCATTAAACTGACCAGACTGGCCACAAGGGCTCAAGGTACCAAGCAGGAATCCCAGATTGTGTGTGAAATTGATCTACAGAAGAAGCTGCTGATGAGGTGTACAGAAGTGCTGAAGTTAATTACCATCCCATGTGGCATCTGCAACTGCAACTCACTCTCACCTGCCTGGTGAGTTGCGTTTGTCAGATTAGTGACAGCAACAAGCGGTGGTGAATGTGGGCAGCGAGAGAAGGAAGCAGCGACCTTCTAGACACTATTGTAGCCTCTTTGTGACTGGCCTCAAGCCCTTCTGTGTCTTACTGTGGATTGAAAACTCTACTTTGTGGTGCCAGTAGAAAGAGTAAGTCTGTGTTTCTTCGTTGCTGGATTTTTCCCCTTGGGTACTGCTTAGCACTGATATTCAGTTTCTATTTCCCGCTTTCATGTTGCCTCATTGGCTTTAAGGAATTTGAAGTAATTTGTGTTTAAAGAGCACCCTGATTTTATTTACATATAAAACTGCTGAAGTGAGAAATGCAGTGGATAGATTGAAATAAACTCAGATCCTTAGGGAATTTCTCTTCACCTGCAATTTTAGTTTCCTTTTCCTTGCCAAGAAAAGTGTAGTCACAGCAGAAAAAAGCCCCAGCAGCACCACTCACACGTCAGACAAGTAGTCCGCAAGGACACATGGCAGGACCACCAGTTGCTTGGTTTCCCCAGGTGTGCTCAGCTTCCTTAAGGCTGCCTTTGTTGCTGAAGGAGGTGGGCTCCAGAGAAGTCAAGACTGCTGTATTTTAAATTTAGGAAGAAAGAAGTGAATTATGAATTCAAGAGATGATTCCTAGAAAATTACATTTTTTTGCACATTGTAGCTTGCCAATTAGCTCAGCCATGGTGATGCTGGTACATTGTTACAGTGCAATTCCATAGAGTAATCGTCTATCAAAGCAAAGATGACAAAATCTGAATGTGAAGTATTTGAGAAGGGAACGAGACCATTTTTGACTCACAGCACAGCTGGCTTCTCTCCATGGCCATGTTCCTGGGTAAGAGATCTGACAACCAGAAACATCAAAAGAATCTCTGAGCAAGTAACCACTTTGTTATACCTGCAGCAGCCAACATGAAAGTAGTGACCTGCAGTTAAAGCAATCCTGTACATAGCTAAATTTCTGTTGCCAAGCAAAGGGATTTTGAAGCAAGTTTTCATGCGCTGCTGAGCCCTACCAAGTGACTGCAGTGCTGAGCAGAGGCCCCAGCCACGGTGCTTCTCAAATGTGTGCACTGTATGTAGCCCGAGCATTGCATGGAGTAGGGATTGGGCTTTTGAAAAGGGAACACTTCATTTAATGTCTTACACTGTTAATTAAGTAGCTCAGATCTCTCAGAACCAAATTCTTCCTCTGTCAGTGATTATTTAAATTCTCATTTTTCCCTTTCAGTAGAAGGCAGCAAGGAAGACTGATTTGTATGGTATTCACTTCCCACTGACATGAATGTTGCATTTTGCCTATCAAAATTAGGTACATTTAGTTCACAGGTTTTTGATTTTCTTCTACAGGTATGAAGACTTAAAAGCAGATTTAGAAAAAATAAATTCACATTTGAATGCTTTTGTTGGTGTTCAGTATTTTATCAAATACTAATAACCATTCACTGTAAGTATTTAATATTTGATATTGTAAATTAGTAAAGTATAGGATGCAAATTTTACTATTATTTTCTGTGCACAGTGACTGTTTTTTATCTCCCACCTAGGTGACAATAGANGCTTGCAATCTGAGCTTAATATTTGAGAATTAGTGGATAACAAGATCAAAAGAAGTCAGCAATGTATTCCCATAAGCAGCTGAGTACATTTGGCTTTATTCTTAGGGTAGATGTTATTTAACAAGTTAGGTAAAATGAACCTGCTCTTAATTTTGTCCAAAGGATGTTGATCATATATAATTCAAGAAACAACCATGTTGATATGATGCTCAACACCTTCAGTTCTAACTATGCCTTTATAGTAGAAAACTTTTTTATCACTGTTTGTTCTTGAGATGATTTCAGCGCTCGGATTTCTTTGTGGTTTGACGTTTCCCATGGGTGTGCTGCTGGGTTTGCTGTGTTCAGTTATTCAGCTTGACGACAGCTGCTTTCTGAATGCAGGATGTGTTCAACCAGAGACCTTTCAGTATTACAGTCCACAAAATAAACTGTTTTTACAAGGAATGTCCCAAAATGGCAGGTTTACAGTAGAAACGAATCTGCAAAACTCTTCTTATTGCTTTCTTTTTCTCATGTCACAATGTCCACATCTTATCGATATGGCCAACCTGAGAGCCATGTTTCTCAAACATTTATTTGCAAGGCATTTGTCACCTTTCTGCCACAGGTTTTTCTGTTCTTTATTAGCTATTATTATATTTTACAGTTTATAGTATTTTCTATTCTACATATTAGTAGAATGTAAGTCACTATGAACTGCAGAAATAATCACTATAACAACCCGTAAGGCTTTTTTCCACTATTCCCACTATGTTATGCATATTAGAGGAATTCTACAGGATTCCAGTGGCCATTCGGTGAGACAGCAACATCTGAACTCCAGAGCTCCAGCTGCGAGGCAGAGGTAAGGCACTGCTGATGTGGGGGCTGTGGAGTGAGACAGGAAAGGCTGCAGGTTCCCTGCTCTTGTGCAAGAAAGAGCAGTGCAACTGGGGGCGTGGGCAGGCGTGAGGCCTGTGGCTGACACTGTGAGCCAGCAACAGTCCAGTTGCGGAACTCCACTGCCAGGCACGGCTAAGGCAGTGCTCACTGCAGGGTGCAGAGAGGCAGCAAAGGGGCAGGGCTCTTCTGTGAAGGATAATAAAAATATTTTAAAAAATATATTAATGGCAAAAAGAGGGACAAAGATAACCTCTGCTCTTTGTTGGGTGTGGAGAGGAACACAGTACCTAAACATGAGGAGAAGGCAGAGGTAGTCAATACCTTCTTTGTCTCTTACTATTTCCAATAGTAAGACAGGTTGTCTTCAGGGCAGCTGAGCTGGTATGTGGGTCAGAGAGCAGTATAGCACTCCTGAACATGAGCCAGCAGTGTGCCCAGGTGGGCAGGAGAGCCAATGGCATCCTGGCCTGGATCAGGAACAGTGTGGCCAGCAGGACTAGGCCAGTCTTTCTGCCCCTGTGCTCAGCACTGATCAGGCCACACCTTGAGTGCTGTGTCCAGTTCTGGCCCCCTCAATTCAGGAGAGATGTTGAGGTGCTGGAAGGTGTCCAGAGAAGGGCACCAAGGCTGGTGAGGGGCCTGGAGCACAGCCCTGTGAGGAGAGGCTGAGGGAGCTGGGGGTGTGCAGCCTGCAGAAGAGGAGGCTCAGAGAAGACCTCATTGCTCTCTGCAGCTACCTGAAAGGAGGTTGTAGGCAGGTGGGGTTGGGCTCTGCTCCCAGGCAATCAGTGACAGAACAAGAGGACACAGCCTCAAGCTGTGCCAGGGCAGGTTCAGGCTGGATGTTAGGAGGAAGTTCTTTCCAGCAAGAGAGATTGGCATTGGGATGGGCTGCCCAGGGAGGTGGTGGAGTGCCTATCCCTGGAAGTGTTTAAGAGGAGGCTGCATGAGGCACTTGGTGCCATGGCTTAGTTAATTAGAAGGTGTTGAGTGATAGGTTGGACTCAATGATCTCGAAGGTCTTTTTCAATCTGATTCAGTGAAAATATTATTTCTGTCTGCATCTCTTATATCACAAATTACAACTTCATCAATAGGCAGGCATTGGGGTTGCAATTTTGTTATATTTTGTGTGCAATTCCATAGTTATTTTCAAGTCAGATACACTCAGATGTGTTCACACAGAAAATTCAGGCCTCTTGTACCATCCCTTGCATGATGAGTCTGGTTTGATGATGATGTATGGTTTCCAACCTTTGATTCAAAGAAAGCGTGAGAAGGATGAACTGAAAACACTTTATTTGCTGTTTTGTAAACAGGTGATTGCTAAAACTTGTCTGCTTAACTTCAGTAACTGCTACAACTCCTCATGACCATCAATAAATAAGTACACATCTCTGCATCAGCAGCTGAGCAGAAGAAGGTAACAGAGGGCAAAGAGGGAAAGGCAGTCTGGTGCTGTCTGCTTGGACTCAGCATGGCTCTGCAGTCATTTGCCTGCTTTACCCTTGGGCTGGCACCCAGGCTTGTCCAGCCCTGGGAACTGATTCCCTCTTACTGGAACTGGGAAAGGCTTTTCTGACTTTCTTTGGCTTCTTATACCTTCCGTATCAGGATTCTCTATAAATTTCCTCATGTTAAGGATTCTATCAGCCTTTCCCTACATACCTGAAGTGTGTCCCTGACTGCTGAGAGCAACCAGGCACTCAAGTTAGTTACTCTGTTTTGTTCAGACACTTCTTTATTCAATAGAAACTAACTTTTCTATATAATGTAAGCAATCACTGTCTAAAATGTTCTTGAATGTTAACACATCCATTCCCAGAAATACCTGCAAGGGATACTTATTTAAGTCTCCTGTGTCACTGCCCTTCATAGCTCATAGCGAAGTGTAAGTGAATTTGCTCTCCCTTTCCACAGAGTCAGTTACTCAGTGATAATCTTAGGAGACAGGAGCTGAGGGATGTGAATCAGGAGTCTGATCTAGTAGATGGCTTAAGATATCTGAACTGCTATTTGGTCACATGCAGACATCTAAATCCAGGGCTCTAAAGAGCACATCACACTTGGACTCCAGGATATTTTTTCCCTCTTGTGTTTATCTCATTTGCTATACCTAAAAATGCTGCTCCAACGGCAGTCAGGATCTTTTCCCTGTTTTGATGGCCACAGACCTTGATACTCAGGTAGTGAAGCAGTCAGACTGCTTCCAGGAAGGAGGACAACGTTTACAAAAAAAAAAAACCCAAACCCAAAAACCCCAAATCTCCAAACCCAAAACCAAACCAAACTGAAAACCCGAAACAACAACAACAAAATCCAACCAACAACAAAACAACCAAAACAAAATGAAACAAAAACAAACAAGCAAACTAAACCCCCAACCAGCCAACAACAACAAAAAACCAAACCAAAACAAAAGCACCCCACCAAACCAAACCCCACCAAACGAAAAAGAGACAGCAACTGCAATGGACGTGGAGGAGTCTTGAAAACAAAGTCTCTTCTTAGCTAAAATCAACTGAAAAAACCAATTGCTTCTTGAATATAGATGTTTTTTATTTAGTTTTTATTTTTATTCATTCTTTACTCACAGTAGTCAGAACTTTTTTCCTTCTCTGTTTTGGACAAGAAGTAATATTTACACTAAAGGTGATTTGGAAAACAATGGAATCAGGGTATGTACAGTCTTACAAACAATCGTCTGCAGATTGAGTAGAGAATTAGAGAAAAAGAGATTTGTGTACCACAAACCAGGGGAAAAGGCCACCCTCCATCTTTGCATTTTGATCAGCAGCAATGACAAAGTCCAGGAGAGAAATGCTTGCATGTAGCCTGTGGGTCATCATCAAAACATTTGCATTTGAAATACTTAGCTGAGGCTACTCCTGGCACCCACGATGTTACAAAGTCTTAGACACAAGGCAGGTCTCAGCAGAGCTCTGCAGTGCAGTGGTAGCAGCACAGCTCCGCAGTGCAGTGGAAGCAGTAGAGCTCTGCAGTGCAGTGGAAGCAGCACAGCTCTGCTGTGCAGTGGGAGTTACACAGCTATTCTTACCTTCCTCCCTCCCGGTGAAGGAGATAGATGCTCTCTGTCTTCTGTTACTCCTGGTAACCACAGCCGAGCATAGTCTGGAGAACTTTGACTGTTTTGGCAAGTCCTCCTTGGTGCTTTTGGCCGCAGTGGCCCCAAGAGAAGCTTAATGGAAGGATTAGGGAAAGGCAGGTCAGTAAAGGTGAAATGCTTGAGGATGATGCACACCTACCCAGGCACAGTGAGGCTCCTCCCCACTGGCAGCACTGATGCTTGCCCACAATAAACCTTTGCCTGTTTCCTGCTGTGTTCTTCATTTCATAAGACAGAAACCTCTCAAAACAGCAAGTGCCAGAATCTTCTCTGCAATGTTTGTGCCATTATCATGTTGTTAAGGAAGCTGCTAAAGGTGCTTGATTTGTTTTGCAGTTAGATCAGCCCTGTGAAGACAAAACTGAACTGAGCAAATAAACACCTGGCAAACCCAACCTCTTCTGTACACAAGTTTTCTGCAAAGGGATTACAAACCTGACACTTACTCTGACTAAGATAATTTCCGAGTAATTTCTATGCATAATATTAGGTTTATACTGTGTGTATTTGTATATATCTCTATGTGCCCAGCTTCTAGAGCTCAGATATGCTGTCTGGGTCTGTACATCAGATAGCACTCTGAAGGGGGCTCCAGGAAGGCTGGGGAGGGACTATTGATGAGTTCTTGTAATGACAGGATGAGGGGCAATGGGTTTGAAGTGGCAGAGGGGAGATTGAAACTGGATATTAGGAGGATGTTGTTTGCAGTGAGGGTGGTGAGACACTGGCACAGGTTGCCCAGGGAGGTTGTGGCTGTTCCCTCCCTGGAGGGGTTCAAGGCCAGGTTGGATGAGGCCTTGAGTGACCTGTCCTAGTGGGAGGTGGCCCTGCCTATGGCAGGGGGTTGGAACTGGATGATCTTTGAGATCCTTTCCAACCTTACCATTCTATGATTCTATGATTCTATGATTCTAAGACAGTGATCACTCTTGTCAGTATCTTAGCTTCCTAGAGTATTTATGGTGCATTTGATTACCTAAGTATCATTGGCTTTTTAAAAGTAATTGTTCAATGAAACAAACCAGCATTCACTTTAGTTATTTCTGTAGTAGAGACCTTGTACAGGAAACAAAATGTAAATCACTTCTAAACTTTTGCATTACTGTAAGTCTTAAGCAACATGTATTGAGTCCTCCTTAGCCAGAGAATTGGATTAAATTATTGCTTCAGAAAACAAATGGTTTTGCAAAGTATTTTTGGCTTGCCTTGGCACCTAGATGGTGAGGTTTTGCTTCTCTTCTGGTATCATGAGGACCAGAGTTGTGTGATAAATGGTGAGATTCCCAAGAGATCAGATGATTCCAGAAGCACTGATTAAAAACACCACACAACCTCCAATTGGAAATAAAATGGCAAGAATTGACACCAGTAGCCTGATGCAGGTGCCTAGGTCCTTGGGCAATGAGCAGGACATAAATGTGTAGACAGGGTCTGATGCACACCTGCTGCCCTTGCTGATGTGTAAGTCTTCACTGAAGATTGCTCCCAAATGCCTCTCCTAAGACAGAGGAGGTGTGTGAGGAACAGAGGTATAGGGAAGGCAAAGCTGTTACCAGCTGCATGTATCCAAACACAGAATGACTGGGGAGGAGGAAGAAGAGCAAGAAGAGGCATGACTTGGCATGGTCAAGGGGAAATAGAAGTAAGACAAGTCAGGATGCTAAAGCCTGGGGAAAATTGTGGGTTTACAAGCACAGAACAGGAGAAAATCTGGAATGAGATACAATACCCTGGATGTGTCCCGGGGATCACAGCCACTCTGTGACTGACTTTTGATGGTTTGTGGATCTGTTGAGAACTCAGATTCTAATTGCTGTAGCAACCAAAGCAGGGAAAGAGCCAAACAAAACAGAAAACTCCACACAACAACCCCCACCCACTCCTGCAACCCATCCAGTGAGAAAGAAAATAAAACACAGAGGAAAAATGAAGTAACATGAATTGTAAAGCTCCCAAAATAGCCAGAGGTAAAATCCCTTTTTGGGTTGTGCAAAGCCTATGGAAGGCACAAATATTCCCTTGACAAGTCAGCCACAGGTGATTTGTGCATCCCAGTTCTAAAGGTCTGTAAATAATGAATGTGCTTTTAAAAGCCTCCAAGGATCCTACAGACCTCTCAGCTGTCAAAACATCACTCCCCAGCTTGTGCACAGCATAAATAAACCTTCTCGCACCTGTCAAACTCAATTGCACGAGAGGAACCACAAGCAGTCCAGTGAGACAGGAGAAAGCAGATCCACAACACAGGGAGATGGAAAATGCACCTCAAAAAAACCCCAACCTGGCAAAAAACTCACACAGTGACTTTCTTCCATAGTCACAATCCTGTTGACTGCAGTGCATTTGTGTCATCTGGTGCAATCTTCTGCCACTGTGGGAACAAAGAGGATTAAATACTGATTCTTTTATAGAATTATAGAATTATAGAATCATGGAATCATAGAAAGGTTGGAAGGGACCTCAAAGTTCATCCAGTTCCAACGCCCTGCCATAGGCAGGGACACATCCCACTAGTACAGCTCACTCAAGGCCTCCTCCAACCTGGCCTTGAACACCTCCAGGGAGGGAGCAGTCACAACCTCCCTGGGCAACCTGTGCCAGTGTCTCAACACCCTCACTGCAAACAACTTCCTCCTAACATCCAGTTTCAATCTCCCCTCTGACACTTCAAAACCACTGCCCTTTGTCCTGGCATTGCAAGACCTTGTCAATAGTCCCTCCCCAGCCTTCCTGTAGCACCCTTCACATACTGGAAGGCTACTCTAAGGTCTCCTGGAAGCCTTCTCTTCTCCAGGCTGCAGAACCCCAACTCTCATAGCCTATCCTCAGAGCAGAGCTGCTGCAGCCCTCTCAGCATNCCCACACTGCTCTTGCTGCAGCCCAGCACACAGTTTCTGTCTGGGCTGCACTCACACTGCAGCCTTATCTTGAGTTTTTCATCACCCCAGACCCCCAGGTCCTGTTCCTCAGGGCTGCTCTCAGCCATTCCCCACCCAGCCTGGACTTGTGCTTGGCATTGTGCCTACCCAGGTGCAGGACCTTACACTTGACCTTGTTGAATGCCATGAGGTTGGCCTGGGCACACCTCTGCAGCCTGTCCAGGTCCCTCTGGATGGATCCCTGGCCTCTAGCAAGTCAACTGTGCCACACTGCTTGGTGCCGTCTGCACACTTGCTGAGGGTGCACTGATTCCTCCGCCCATGTCACTGACAAAGATGTTAAACAGCACTGGTGCCAACACTGACCCCTGAGGGACACCACTTATCACTGGTCACTTTTGTTAAGATTGTGCTGGTGAGATGGAATAAATGAAAGTTATCACTACTCTTGATGGACTAGAACAGTTGTGCTCAATCTCAGATCCAAATCAGACCAATTATCAAGAGCTCCTCAAAACCGAGGTTTTCACTGAGACCATTATGTCAGATTGCACTGCAGGATTTGTCAAAGCTAGGAGCTCATGTTCTGAGAGAAGGGGGGAGAAAAGTGTGTGGAAATGCACAAAATAGGCAAATTCACTCATCCTCAAATAATAAGAATGCAAAATATATATTCTAACAGGGAACACAACACGGAAAGGAACTTTACATGAGCGATTTTTGCTGCTAGCTTGACAAACACCTTTTCAGAATGCTGTGCCATGAGAAATTGCAGTGATGAACTTCCCTTAGTGACAAGGCTTGAGCTAGTGAAATGTTACACAGGTTCCTTTTCTTTGCATTGTCTGATTGCTCATAGGCTTTGTGAAGGTGATATTAGACCAGAGAACTCATCTGTTCCTCAAAGGTAGTCTTGGACAGATTTTTCTAGGCTCCACGTAGCTAAATCCAAACTGTGGCGGTGATCTTGAAAACTACTGAGGACCTGAGTTCTTTCAAACCCAGAGTGCTCTGGGTGTCTGGTGTCTCAAAATAAACCATACACCCATTGACAAACACTGAAGCAGTTAAAAACTGCATTGAAAACTGGTTGGACACCAGGGTTCAGAGGGTTGTCATCAGTGGCACAACATCAAGTTGGGAGCCTGTAGCCAGTGGTGTTCCCCAGGGGTCAGTATTTGGTCCAGTTTTGTTCAACATCTTTATCAGTGGTCTTGATGAGGGCATTGAGTGCACCCTCAACAAGTTTGCTGGTGATACAAAACTGGGGGTGGGGGGTGGCCAACAGACCTTCAGACTGTGCTGCCATCCAAGGTGATCTGAAGAGACTAGAGTGCTGGGCAAAAGGTGACCACATGAAGGCAAATAAGGACAGGGTGCAGAGTCCTGCATCTGGGGAGGAATAACAACAGGCACCACTACAGGTTGGGGCTGCCCTGCTGTAAAACAGCTCCATACAGTGCCGTGGTAGGCCTAGGCAGGCCAAATTTGGCTTGTACCTCTCCTGGCTTGCCCAGGCATGTTTTTCTGCTCTCCCTCCTGTTGTTTTGGGGAGAGCAACCTCGGAAAAGGGACAAAGAACCTGGAAGGACTAAGTCTGGGGTCTGTGGTCTGCCCAGTAACTGCAGTAAACAAGGTGCACAGAGTTGCCTTGTGCAAGTCCCATGTTCTGCCCAAAAAAGGGTAAAGCAAGTGTATGGTTTCACCCAATATGGCCAAATCTTGGCTAACTGCCATTTCATTGGCTATCCTGTGTCCAAAGGCCCATTAGTCTCGGGTTGTATTGGATAAAAGGAGATGAACAGGGAGCACAGACACCTTTGCCATTACAAGGTGTGTCCGTGTCTGCTGCCTCTGATACCTCCACGCATTTGGCCTGCATAGCCGGTGTGACACCATACCCTGACTGCACACCGCGGTTCATCCTGCCTGCAGCTGGAAGCCTTCTGCCCAGACGGAAGCCCTGGAGATAACACAAATTGTCCAGAGAGCCAGGTACAGGTCAGAGATCGTCTGCCTCCTTTCCCCAGAAACCCGGGGAAACTCTAAAGCCTCTGACAGCTACTGACAGCAACCCTACCTTGGGTACTGTCAGATATAATTCTGTGACTAAATACCAAAAGCGTCTTGTAATTATTAATTGCCTTCTGCCCTAAGGAGAAAGTTGCTCCTTGTGTCCATCTAGTGAGCAAGAGGCGTACTGGCCGCAAGCGGTATACTGACCGCAAAGCCTTCTCTTCCAGTTTAAATCTAGTTCAATTAATGTTTATATTTAATAGTTATCTCTGGATGATATTATAGCCTGTACATAGTTTCCATAATGTTGCAAAGAGCCTGATATTATTAAATGGTGATCGGGGTGATGTGAGTTCTGAATATTTAATATTAATAAACTGTTAATATTTTTAAATATTGTCTCGCAGTAATTAATTACCCCGTCCCCGTAACATACAGAAAGCCCTTGGAGTGCTGGTGAGCAGCAAGTTCTGCATGGGCCAGCAATGTGCTCTTGTGGCCAAGAGAGCCAATGGCAACCTGGGCTGCATCAGGAAAGTGTGGCCAGCAGGGCTAAGAAGTTCTTCTCCCCCTCTGCTCTGCCTTGGTGAGGCTACACCTACAATACTGTGTCCAGTTTTGGGCTCTCCAGTCCAGGAGAGACAGGGACCTGCTGGAGAGAGTCCAGTAGAGACCCACGAGGATGAGCAGGGGACTTGAGCAGATGCTCAGGACTTGAGCAGTACTTGACCCTATGGAGAGAGACTGAGAGCCCTGTGGCTGGTTAGTCTGGAGAAGACTGAGAGGGGATCTGAGAAATGTGTACAAGTAGCTGAGGGGCGGGAGTCAAGTGGATGGGGCCAATCTCAGCTCAACATGAGGACAAACTTCTTTACAGTGAGGGTGATAGAGCCACAGTTAGGGTATTTCCTTCATCTGCAATCTGCATGTTTCCAGGGAGACAAGGAAAAAGATTAAGGTAGGTTAGCTGACCCCAGGGAAAAGTCTTGCTAGGGATCAGTACAGTAAATTCTGTCTAAATAGTGTGAAGGTTTACAACTAACATTTTAGCCTAGATCCTAATTGCAAACAAGGATAGGGAATTTCCAGAGACTTGAGTAAAAGGTAAACAAAGCTAGAGATAGGACACAGAATAATAACTGATCAATTTGTATCATCCCATTCATTTACTGAGTAGTTGATACTTGGTAGCACAGACTTGCTTTTGCCCTTTTCTTCACTTCTTTCTCTGTAGCTCTGCTTGTGTACATGACTTTAGTTCCTTTCTGACCTTCTGCTAGCTCAACTGACTCAGTTACTGTGTCTCTTGAGCTACAGGGAAGGGAAGGGGAAAGGGTAGGGCAGAAAACTGCCAACAGTGCCCCTGGACTGCACAGGTGAAAAAAAGCTAAATTAATTTTACAAGGGGGTCCTTGTTGTTGCTAAATTGTAAATATATGTAAATATACCCTGTAGATGTTTATTGCCTTTTATGTTTTCTATATTTAGTCAACCTTTGTAAATAAAACCTTCATTTGGCTCCCAGGTTATGAGTTTGGTAATCTATTCTGCAGCTAAATATCCACAACGAACAGTTACAGCATGGAAAAGAAAAAGTCTTCTTGGCAGGGGCATGTTTAAAATGAGTGGTAAAGTGATTAGATAAGAACAGAAAGCCATGCTCTGCACTTAACACCTTGCAATGGTTCATGCTTGACATATTGGTGAGCCAAAAAGCCCTGTTTTGTTCTTAAAAGCTTATTCTTGAACAGAATGCTATCCGAAAACGTAACCTATACAATCTTACATTCAGGTGCAGATAGTTCAGGGGAAAGAAAAAGGTTTTACTACAGACATTGGTATTATGGTAGAGCCTGGATCTTAAGCTTCTGTTAGCCAGTTGAGAGGAGAGCACACAAAATGAGACAGTATCTGTCCAGAAGGTCTGACCTGCTGAGCAGATGCACAGGAGTGAGGAAAATGGGAACACAAAAATCTTAATGAGCATCATCACAACCAGCAGTAAATTGCTGCTACAACCCATGGCCTGCTAGGCCACTTGGACTACTGAGTGTCTAAAACAGAACTCTGATAGTTACTCAAATAGTATTAATCTAAATGAGTCTGCTGTAGAGTTATTGATTAGTGGATAGGTGGTAGGAACAGCAACATGTTTCAAAGAGATCTCACTGAGAAAATGCATCACTGAATCTGCCATGACCTTTTCAGTCCTTTGGGTTTTTTTTTCTATTGCTAATTGTGATCAATGGCAAAACAGAATATTTCAACCAATGTGATAAAAATTAATTTTATTTTATTTTATTGAAGAATATACTTTCCAGGTTTGTCTTCTTTTCCACTAGGATAAAGGTTTAGATATTTCTTGTATGTTATGTATTCGGTAAGCAGAGATCTTTGCCAAATCATTTTATTTAGGGAAACATTCTGTATTAACTGGGCATGTGAGCAATCCAAGCTGTGCTAACTGCTAATTGTAAGCTGAAGTTTCACAGCCTACATGAAAAGTTTATCTGAAGGTCCAAGGACACCACCTGCAAGCAGCCTCCAGAGGAATGAGAAACAAAGGCCAAGAGGAAGATTCAAAGCAAAACAAGAGGTGTCCTGAACAGACAGTGATGAGCTGTCCGCTTGGTCCCTCACAGCTTGCGCCTTAACGACTGACACCAATTAGAGAATTCCACCAGAGTTTGGATCTGGGTGATTTGGGCCAGCTGCCTGGCGCAACAGCTTGTCCCTTAATGATTTGGACCAATTGCTTTGTGATGGGCTGGCCTGAACAGTCTGTTAGAAGGGTATATAAATGCATGTTCCTATTCAATAAATTGGCATTGCTTGCATCATATTGATCTGTGTGTGGCTCTATCCAGGATCTTCCACCAAAGAAGAAGTAGTCCTGGGAAAAAGACTTGCTATTATTTATCAAATTGGTTTCAGCAGTACTTCATTCAGGTGGCAGTGATCCTTCCTGAGCCCTGTTGAAATGTGTCTGCCACCCTAGAGAGAGCCTGAAGCAACAACTTTGCCTCCTGGCTTTGCTAGTACAGAGAAGTAAGAGCATTGAAGTAAAACCTTTAGACACAAAAGCTACAAGTGTAACTGATGAAAAGTTTAATAAAAGAGGGGAAACTTTGGTGTTACTTTCAGGTGAACACTATTGGACTGCAGAAGAGTTACTCTTTGTGGGCTCTCCTGAGCATATTGGGTCATCTGTTGATGCCAGTCCCAGGGCAGCCAACATGGAGAGCCAAGATGCAAACACTCCAGAGGGTGACCACAGTTGCAGAGAGGACCAATGGCCAAGGTCTGCAGAGCCTTTGGCTGTTTACTGAGGAGTTTGTGCGTGGTACAATTCCAGTTTCTCGCAACCTCCCCCTGCTAAGCACACTGCTTTATCTTTATTTAACAACTGCTTTTTTCCCAGTTGCCTTTCTCTTCTCAAAGGATCCAATTTGCTCTGATGCTCTTTTACCACACCCCAGGGCCCCACACAGACATGAAAGCCCTTTGCTAACCCCTGGGTTCCCACAACTCTTCAATGTGGTTGCTGAGCGTGAACAATTTGTATTTCATCCCACCTCTACATCTGAATTAACACAAATGTGAATGAGGAGCTGCAGGCTGTTAGATTTGGGGACATTTAAATAATTGAGCTTCTGAAGTACCATGAAAACTATGTGTAGTTTATGATGTTTGATCAGTTTGAGTGAGCTGCCTTAGACAACAAAAGGACATTCTGGCCCACCACTTTTGGATGCTGGTTGTAGTGTGTCAACAGTGTGAGATGAAGTACATGGTCCTGAAGAATGCCATTCACACTTGATATGCTAAACAATGCTGTAAGTATCTCCTTCTTAAGAACCAATTTTGGTGTCATGTTCTATACGCCGCAAGAAGTTTTTGGAGCATAAAATAAAACCCCCTGTGGCAGGGGATTGGAACTAAATGATCCTTGAGGTTCCTTCCAACCTTACCATTCTATGAAATTATGCCTGATAATAGGACATATGAAGGGTAAACATATTTCTGGACCTTCTCGAAGACTGGAAGAGATGTTTGAACAGACTCTAATCACTTTTTAAAGTCTGTCTCACCGATGGATTTTAATTGGCACTTTGCCATGTGCAAAGTGTACTGGTGAATACCAGGAGGCAGCTGAATACGGATGGAAAATTGTGTATAATGAAAGGTTTTTGAGGTGGGGGAGCTGGTCTGAGCTGTTTGAAAGCACTCACTGAACAGCACAGGCTTAAACATTGCCTGAAGAACAAGCATCTAATAGAAACTGTCCTACATTTCTCATCTCCTGAGCTTGATTTCAGAGCATCCTTAAGCAGCTTTGTCACTGGGTTAGGACTGGCATCCCTACAATGGCATGTGCAGGTTTAAAATAGCTGTTCCTAAGGTGCTTCTGAAATGAAACTTCTGAAAGGAAAATGAAAAGCTGTGAGACTTCAGAGAGCAAGATTTAAATAAGCTGCATGACAGCGAATATTTCCCTCTATCCATGTATCATGTCAAAACTCTTTAATGTATTTATGTATAGAGGCCAGTTCTAGGAAATTTATAGCCTTTAGCTGAGTTAGATATTTTAACTGTGCTTTTTTTCCTTTTTCAATACAAGTTGCTCAGAACTACAAATATACAATACACCAGCATGATTTTTTCATGCCCTAAACAGCATCAACAAAAAAGTGAGAAACTCATCATTTGAATAAAGTGGCCTTGTAAACTTGGCTTATACACTCAGAAACTGAATCTGCTACTAATCTTCATTATTTTTCCTGTAGCTTTATATCACAGGTGGCTCTTATTAGATTTAGTGTCCTTAGGAACATATGCAGTAAAGATACTGGTTCATTATTTTCTTTTCACAACCAAAGATCCAGTTTCCCTCATTAAGACATTCCAATGAACCTCAAACCAGCAGAAGTGTAAAAACATGCACATGTCTGAAATCTGAACGTGCACAGGTCCATGGGGCCTGACAAGATCCACCCACAGGTCCTGAGGAAACTGGCAGATGAAGTTACTAAACCTCTGTCCATCATATTTGAAAGATGATGGCAGACTGGTGAAGTTCCTGCTGACTGGAGAAGGGCAAACATAACACCCATCTTCAAGAAGGGAATAAAGGATGATCCTGGGACCTACAGAGCAGTCAGTCTGACCTCTGTATCTGGCAAGATCATGGAGCAGATCCTGCTGAAAGCTCTGCTAAGGCAAATGGAAAACAAAGCAGAGGTGATTGGTGGTACCCAGCAATGGCTGCACCAAGGGCAGATCCTGCCTGACTAATTTGGTGGCTTTTTATGATGAAGTCACAGTGACAGTGGACAAGGGAAGGGCAACTGATGGCATCTACCTGGACCTGAGTAAGGCATCTGACTCTGTCCCACATGACATCCTGGTCACCAAACTGGAAAAACATAGACTGGATGTGTGGAGCACTGCTGGATAAGGAACTGGCTGGATGGTGGCACA
>VWYK01111843.1:238-21569 GCA_013399775.1 Semnornis frantzii | reverse complement strand
CCCCCCCCCATTTTGGTAGAGCCCTTATGCTCAACTTTCTACATTCAGGGAGATTTCAGTGCCCTTTCTCCAGCTAACTAGCAGCTGCAACGTCACATCATTTGCCACAGAGCTTCAACACCCTTCCCACACACCCTTCTGCACAAACTGTGTGCAAACTGCGGCACCGCGCCCTGTCTGATGTGCCATGCTTTGTTTGCCCATCCTGGTCACCATGCTCCTGGTGGCTCACACTCCCCAAGGCAGTGTTTTACAGGAGCGTGGGTGGCTGCTGAGGATGCTGGCTTCATCCATGCCATTTCAGCAGCCCACCAACAAGCTGTCTGCCCACAGCACATGTGAGTCCCTCTCCTAGCTTCCAGAACCCCTCAGAAGAGCCAAAAAGGGCCCTTTGCTGGCCCTGTCCTTCACTGCTGCTCCCACTGCTTTGTAATCTTTCTCAATCACCTCGGGATTACTCTTGGCTGTATTACCAGTGCCCACATGGAACAGCAGCATTGGTCAGTCTTCAGTGGGACATACAAGGCATGGTAGTCCCTCAGTTATATCTTTGATATGAGCCCCCAGCAAGCAGATCTCTCTAGAGATTGGGTCAGGTGAGCAGACAGGTGCCTCTGTACCTCTTAAAACACAAGTCACCTGCTATCACCACCCATTGCTTTTTCTGGGTCATGCTTGTTGTTATATGGGGAAGTGACCATGTTGCCTTTTTTTGCAAGGACTTACTGATGAAGCATGTTTTTCCTCTTCAACCTGCAGTGCTGAGAGTCTGTTCAGTATGGACACCTTGGATTTTGAGGAAGGCTTTCTCTTGCTGGTTCTTGCTTTTACCAGATTCCATTCATCTACACTGGTGTCCTTAGCAGTGGATAGTTGTCTGAGGGCTGCACTAAGGAAGCTTTCTCCTCACATCACTAGCCAAGGCCCCTGGGAGGTAGGAGACTTCTAGAAGACCTGGGTTCAGTCTGCACATCAGGCCTTATTTCTGAAGGGAGTGAGAATCACTCATGACAATGACCCATCTTTTAATTCTTAACTGAAAAGATTTTGATGCAGGGTCTAGACTGACTAAACCCCAACAACCACTCCAAGCTGGGTGATCCATCAACCTTGTCACTGTCTGCTTCCCTTTGCAGAGCACTGTACCTGTTTTGCGAAAGCAGCTGGGAAGGTGGGGTAGTCACTAGGGTGACACACCTGCGGTTCCAGGCAAGAACTTGCTATCATTGCCCACTATCTTCTGAATCACCACATCTGGTCAGGGAAAGAGAGGACAGAGAGCTCTCCATAACATGATCTCTGTCTGCCTCTTGGCTTTCTTTCATGGTGGGGCAGGGTGTGACTCCAAGACTACTTCTCACATTCCCTGATGGTCCTCAACCTACTTAACTCCTCTCAGAGCTTGGTCGGTCACTAAGCAGAGGAGCTCCTTTACCTGACCACACCTCTGAGAGGCATGCTGACTGCTCCTATCCAATAGTAGTGTAAGAGTGGGGCACACCCTGCACCTGAATACTTGAGTGGCATGTTCCCAATGGAGCTCTGAGATGTGCCATCAGACCTGGCAGGTGCAGGGTTCTAGGATGCCAT
The DNA here is from genome assembly GCA_013399775.1 of Semnornis frantzii. Lineage (NCBI taxonomy): Eukaryota > Metazoa > Chordata > Aves > Piciformes > Ramphastidae > Semnornis > Semnornis frantzii. The sequence continues at coordinate 19,979 of VWYK01111843.1, read as the reverse complement.
GGCCTTTTGCTGAATGGACACCATCTCTCCCTGGGCAAGCTGGGCATGCTTCAGCACCTTCCTTGTATGTCCTTCTGTATGAATTGCTATGCCGCACCACAGACAACATCACAAACCCTGTGTGCTTGCTCAATCCTCTTTCAGGGCTGCTTATAACGCTGTGGGTGTGGCTGCTATTGCACTAGGAATCCCCAGGCCTGTGAGTGCTGCTAGCTCCTGGCAGATCTCTGTGCTTCTCTGGCATTTCCCTACCAAACGAAAACTGCTGGAAACCTCCTCTGCACCGAGATGTAGCTCTCTGCTGGGGGCTTGACTAGTTCCAAAGTAGCTGCTCTTAGCAATGAGAACTATCTCAGCAATAACTTCTTCGAGCTTCTCTGGCTCTGGGGAACCCCTCGTCCACCTCAGTCTGGCGCGAAGCCACAGAACTTACTGTTGCCGCTGCTTCACTCGGTGCAGACTGAGCACCTCCACCTGGCGTTCCCAGGTGACTCGCTGCCCCTTCCTTCTCGAGGAGCTGTTTTTACGAGGGCGAGGCTGTGGTCTCAGCGAGTGACCGTTAGCGCCTTGACATTGCGCTTATTTCAGCCGCACACATCGCCTCAGCAGTCCGCCCCAAAACTGCCGCTTCCAAGCAGAGGGTAGCCGCTTTCCTGGCTTCAAAAGCCTCCCCACAGAAGTCCTCCTCTGACCCTTTTTGCCTCAAATCCCTGCCCCAGTGTGCGTTTACCTGCCCCTGGAGCCGGTCTCCTCGGCAAGTGACCGTTAGTGCGTTGACGCCGCGTTTATTGCAGCCGCCGGTGGTGCTGCTTCGGCCGCCCACAATAAACTGTCAGTTGCAAGCACAGGCCAGAGGCCTTCCCGGCTCTTTTTGCCTTAAATCCTTTCCCCGGGCAGGCTTACCTGCCATTGGAGTTGGTCTCCTCGGCAAGTGACCGTCGGTGTGCTGACGACTCGTTTATTTCAGCCGCCTCAGCAGCCTGCCCACAAATGGGCGGTTCCGAGCATAGGCCAGCGCCATTCCCAGCTTCAGAAATTCCCCCCAAAAAAGCCTTTTCCCGGCCCTCTTTTGCCTGAAATGCTTTCCCTAGTGCGGGCTTGCCTGCTACTGGAACTCATCTCCTCAGCTAGCTTGGCCCACGCCGCCCCAGGAGCCGTCCTACGAGCTGGCCTACGAGCTGCCGGCCCCCAGCACAGGCCAGCCGCGTTCCGGGCTTCAAAAAGTCCCCGAGAGAGCTCCTTGCTGGCCTTCTACGCCGCAATTCCCTTCCCCAGCGCGGACCTACTTGCATTGAAGTTTGTCTCCTTGGTGGAGACAACCTTTGTTGTTTTGGTGTTGTTTGGGGGGTGGGTTGTTTGTTTGTTTTTTGTTTGGTTGGGTTTTTAACGTGTTTTTTTGTTGAGGGTGTTGTTTGTTTTGGTTTGGGGTTTTCCAGTTAGTAGGGAAATTTATGGTGGTGTGCAGAATGAAGCCTGTAAGTGAACATTTTATTGCTGGGCAAAACGGATAATTAACTAATTCCCTTAGCTTCTCATGCCTGGCCTGATTTGGTGTTAATTCTAAATGGTGAATGCCACATTAATACTTTTTGGGGCCTTTTTGTTGTTAAGTAGTGATCAGATCCATCTCAGGCATTTCAAGAAGTTATTACTGATGTTTTAAATTTTCACTTAGAACTTCAGTTGTAAGTAGCTGCTTGGCTCTGATCCTGCTATAAATGTCTTCTAAATTCAGTAATGAAATATTAAACCACAGCATCCAATTATATTCAGGTACTGCATTTTGGGCAAGGCAAAATGTGTTTGCATTTATTTAAAATTTACTGGTGTAGTGCTTGTAGCCAAGCAAAGACTCTAGAAAACAGTGATCTTATCCTATTTTACTGTACCAAACCCACCAGCAACATAACCATCAGGCTATTAAATTTTACGTGTAGTTTAAAAATACATTATTCTCTCTGACCATGGGATAACCAGGAGTGCTGTGGCTTCTGTATTGGTTGATATTCCTGTAATTTTGGGACGCCCTCTCATAGTGACTTGAATGCATTCTAGCAATGCATGTCTACTGGAGGAAGAGAACACACTGGTCGCAAATGATTCTTGGAGTCTTTTGTTTTCCTTAAAGTGTGTACCAGCTGTTATTGTGTGAGGGAGAGAAATAATGATTTAACAGGTGCAAGGGGAAAAGGAAGTTGCTAGGCTTCATGATTCTGTTGGAAAAGTCCTGAAACATAATGGCACTAAGGCTTCAAAAATGTAGGGGGCAAAAAGTCAAAAACTCAAAGTCTCAAACTTACCCAGGTTTAAACCAATCCCATTATTTGAGGTAGAGTGTAACACACTTGTTCAGTGCTTCAGATTAGTGGTTGTGACTTTTTCTAGGTTGTACCTTTTAATTCATTGTACAAATAGAACCACTTCTTAGCTTGGTGGGATTTTTGGAGGTGGGAGGGTTGTGTTGTTTATATGCTGTGGGTTGATAATGAATGGTTTGCCACAGAATACTCAATATTTGAAATTTCAGATGGGTTGATTAGCTGTGAACACTTCCATATGCTGTGTGGCATTGTTCCAGTTCCTGGATTCAATAAGCAGACCAACTTTTGGCAGTCCAGATTTTGAGAAGTACTGGTAGTGTCTGCAAGACACCAGTTTCCTTTAACTCTTATTGGCAAAGACAGAGAAAGGGATAGGTTCTGATGAGGGATCTTGATGGAATAACATTGCATCTAGGCAGGATTTAGAAGTCTCCAGACAAGGAAAGTCCACAATCCCTCTGTGCAGCGTGGTCCCAGGTCTCTCAGCCTTTCCACGTAAGAGAGATCTTCTAGTCCCCTAGTTGTTTTTGTAAGTCCTCCACTGGACTCTCTTTAGTATTTCCATGCCCCTCTTCTGGATACAGTACTCCAGATGTGTCCTCTCTGGAGCAAAATAGAGGGGAAGCTGCTGGATACACTGTTGGCCTTGGCCACGAGGGCACGTTGTTGGCCCATGGTGAACTTATCCACCAGGATTCCCAGGTCCTTCTCTGTGGAGCTGCTTTCTAGCAGGTCAACCCCTAACCTGTACTGGCGTATGGGATTATTCCTTCTTAGGTGCAGGACCCTCCATTTACCCTTGTTGAACTTCATTAGGTTCCTCTCCACCCATCTCTCTATCTTGTCCAGGTTCTCAGGTTCTTTTATGGCCTAAAGAATCCCTGAGCAGCAAAAGAGGTTGGTGCTGCAAGCATTTTTCCAGGGCTTACTCAGCTGTCAGAAGTGAAACTCCATGAGTGAATTTAATCAGAAGCATAGTGGGATGCAGTGGAACTGGGGAGAAATGCTGTAATGAACTCAGTGTAGTTCTGCAGATAAAGATTATACTTCCAACCCTTGAAGCATGATGTGTTATTCTTTGAACATAGAGGGATGCATTTGTTTAATTTTTTTCTTTTTTTTTTTTTCCATAATTGGCAGAATATCTGTTAAGAAAAGACAGAATAACAACCAGGGAGAGGTTTGGAGGGTCAGAAGAGTAGGCAAGCAAAGCTGTCCAGCATATGGAAGTCTGCAGCATTGCAGCACACAGCCTGGGACTGGCACTGCTCTCTTAGCTTCCCAGAAATCAAAAATCGGTGCCATTCCTTCAGTCCAACCAGACACTTGGCCTAAAAGGGTTTGACCTAACCATTGTAATCAGACTACTTGTGGATGTATTTTCCTTTTTCGGAGTTAAAAGCAGATGCATTGAGATGAGATCTAAATGGCAAGTACATGTGCTCTAAGAGGGGGCAACCAAGAGCTTCTTATTAGTATCAGTAATGCTGTTCGTATTTCAGTGCAGAGCTAGTTGCATTTTCTTTTGTTCTTTCAACAGGTTAGTAATTACTGTTGCAGTAATTAGGCTTGATGGAGAGTATATAAGACGATAAATGGTTATTCTGTGCAGTAGTGGGGGATATTTGGTGCCAAGCTTATTATTTTCAGTCAAAGCTAATTATCTCTATTATAATACATGACACTCTTTCTTGAATTATGAGTGGGAAACTGCTGAATAGATTTTTACTCTTTTTTTCTGAAGTGCCCTCAACCATGGAGAGAAATGAAAATTAAAAACAGTGAAAAGCTTGTTAGACAATGAGAAGACTCATCTGTAAAGCTATTTCTGTCATTTTTTTCCTCTCATCTCCAGTTTGATATATATAAAATGCTTATCACAAAATAAATTATTGTGTTACATATAATACAGGTATAAAAGTTTACTTCAAACATCAGAGAAACCACTTGAGCAATTAGTGAATCGCAACCAGTTTGCTCATGACCATTCAGGTGAGATGGCACTGGCCAAAGAGAGTGTCAAGGATGCCTCAGCCATGTAGCTGTGTTGTCCACAGCCTGGCTGACCTCAGAAACACTGAGGTGATGAAGGGATTGACAGATGTTCCTGTCAAAGACCTTTGCAAAAATGCTTGCTGCCCAGTATAGGCATCTATTGTGCTTGTATTTAAGGCCTGCCCTGGAAATCTGGGCTGGGAAGCTTTGAGCCGTGTCAGCAGGGATTATACCCTCTGTCTGGCTTACCTTGAATGATAAGGTCAGTGGAGAGAGCACAACTGTGATTAGTAGGGTTTGTCTACTCTGCAGATGCTACTCTGTCATTTATTAATAATGCAGTCATCCCCTCCTCCACTTACATCATGGTTTCAATTTGCAGCAGTGACAAGGCTGATCACCTTTCTAGTCTTAGCTGGCTTACGACATATCCTGAGTTAGCTTTGCCCCACACATCTGAATCATGCTGTAACTTGACTCTCTGACTGGTGAGACATGTAGTAGAGCTACAGCTCACTGCCAGCTGCAGTGCACACAGTTGAGCTTCTGGCATCCCTTGCCCCAGCTCTCCCCACCTGAATCTCCTTCCTGTAGGAATCAAGGTGGGAGGAGGTTGTGCACAATCACACTTCATCTTAATGCACTGACAGCCACTGTGAGCACAGGCAGCTGGACCCAAGAGCTGGGCAGCGCTCCATGTCACAAAGCACTCACTGAAATGCCCTCGTCAGGCTGTGTGGGGTGATTGATGGGGCAATGGAAAAGGCAGCTGTTGGCTGTTGAATGTAAATACTCTAGAGTTAAGTAGGCACAGGGAGAATTAAAACAAGCTGCTGCAGTTTCCTGCTTTCCATATATGCTTTTCATAATTTTTAGAATTGGATTTTTAGTCGAATTTAATTCCCTACAGAAGAGAAACAGTAAAGCTTTCCTGCTTATTTACAAGGCAGCTTTCCTTAGAAATTCCGTATCATGCTTTACTATGTGCTACACAACAGATGTTTGAGGCTGATCCGTGTCATGTGTTGCATTTTGTGGTACTTTAATACATGCTTTTGAAAGACAAGCACTACAAAGGGGAACCAAGTTACTAAGATGGATAAAATTTTCACAGCACTAGTATTTGCCTGTCTTTGATTACTGCCAGTAAAAACCACATCAAACTATCATTGTGCTGCTCATCTGCAATCTATGCTAAAAGCTGCTCTCCTCTCATTGAAATTCCATCCTTTACCTTCAGGCTAATTTTTCCAGCAGTCCCTTGTGCCACACAAAAGCTCCTTTTATTGACCTTATAGATATTACACTTCTTATCAACTCCACATCAGACTTTGTCTGTTTTCACTTGTAGTGCAGTTCTTATACAAATACTGTGTCAGTGGACTGCTGTTTGGATGACAGAAGTATTATTTATGCAAATCCATGATGCGTCTTGCTCACATTAAGTGTAATCTCATGAACTCTATACAGGGAATTTAACATCGGATACAGAAATCTCCAGGATAATTTTGTTATTGTACTGTCCCAAATCTTATTTCAGGTGAGTGTTAGTGTTTTAAAAGCTGCCTCTTAGGAGTGACTAAGCAGAGCCATTGCAAGCTTACCCTACTGATTCAAATTCCTGGGGTCACTTCAAGTATCTTTTCCCAGATGACCACCAACAGAATGAGGGGGCATGGTCTCAAATTGTGCTGGGAGAGGTATAGGCTGGATATTAGGAGAAAGTTCTTCATAAAGAGAAAGTGGTTTTCCTCTCTGGGCTGCCCAGAGAGGTCAGGGAGTCACTGTCCCTGGAGGTGTTCAAGAAAAGACTTAGGATGAGTAAGGCACTTAGTGCCATGGTCTAGTTGATTGGATAAGGCTGGGAGATAGGTTGGCCTGGATGATCTTGGAGGTCTCTTCCAACCTGGCTGATTCTGCGATTCTATGATAAATCCAATTTGGTGAAAAAGAAAGGTGTTTTCCACCAAACTGCTTCTAGATCCTATTAGGCAGTGGCCAAATATTCAATAAGAGTGGCAGAGAGTACATGCAGATGCTGTTCGAAGGTGATGGTTTGGATTTTTTCATGCTCTCATTATCAACTAAGGTAGTTACTGGGCATGGAAGAGTTCATATGTATTAGCATTTGGAAAAGTTTTTTGCATGAAAGAGTGTTGTAAGATGGGGCTGGACTGGCTGTAGGCCAGCAGAAACTGGGTAAGGACTATCAGGAAGGCAATAATATGTAAAGTTAAGATAGCACAGCTATGCTTTAAATTGCATCTAAATAGGGATAGTAAAATATTTATCTGAGATGCAGGAGCAGCATAAGCCTCTTGACTTTCATAAGGCAAATATATCTATAGCACAAACAGATGAAAATAGTGACAGTTTTCACATAATCAAATCAAACGTGTAGCACTCACTCCTTCATTTCTTGATCTCAGAATGCAAAATTCAGTAGCTAACAAGTAAATATTGTAAAACATAGTATTAACTGATTAGATCTGACAAGAAGCAAATGTCCAGACTAGGAACTTGCAGTAGCAGAGCAGGAAAATCCATTAAACATAAATGACAGTAACTCATAACTATAATCTTGTATAGATGTGTCTACAAACTATAACTCAAAAAGCCAAACCAACCCATTTACAGCTGCAGACATCTCAACAGAACAGCTTTAGATGCTGTTAGCCTATTTTTGGTTTATGTCTCTTTTTTCCTATATGCAACTTAGCTGTTCTAAAGTGAATCTCTGTGGGAACTGATGAGGTTTATTATGTACATTTCTGTACTATAAGAAGGAGAATGATCGATTTTGTTTATGCTGGTTGTTGTTTGTTTGGCTGCATGACAAGGTTGCTATCAACAGAAGGGATGAAGCATGAGGTAATGACTATAACTTAAATATGAACACTTGTCATACCTGCTTTTTGCTTAGACTGATCAGCCAGTATCAGAGCATAGTCAGGTGCTCTGTGTGTTTTGTTTCATGTTTACAAACTGGCAAGCTTAATGGAAGGTAGTCTTTGACTTGCTTAACAGTTTCCTTTACCCCTGAAATCAAAGCTTAAGACTGTGCTAAACTACTTGGGATATACTGAGTGTTAGAGAGAAATGTTCTGAGAACTAAGTAGAGAGAGCATTTCTTACAAAAGGGATTTTAAGTTTTAAAAAATCATTTATAATCTGTCATAAACTAAAGTTCTGCTATCTATATCCTCCCTTGATGAAGCCATGCTGACTAGTCCCTGATGACTTTCTTGTCCTTAGTGTTCCTGGAAATGGTTTCCAGGATTAGCTACTCCATCACCTTCCTAGGCTCATGTATTTCCCTAGATCCTCCCTTCTTAACCTTCCTGAAGACAAGAGTGACATTTGCTTTCAACCAGAACTTTTCCCAGTTGCTATGATTGATCAGAGGTGATTACTGAAAAAGTCTTTGCTCCCTCAACAGGCGTGCGCATCATATTGAGGGCTACGGACATGTTTATGTCTCTAGTTTGTTTAAGAACTCCCTGATCTGATCCTCTTCCACCAAGGGCACATCTTCCTTCTTCCAGCTGTACCCCTTGGTTTCTGGGACTTGGGCTTTTTTCATGTCCTATGTTACCAGGTCTCCTGTCAAATAGGTCTGCATTTTCCCTTGCCTTCCCTTTGCCACCTATGTATGTATAGAAGCCCTTCTTGTTTTTGTCCTTCAACAGATTCAATTTCATTTGAGCTTTGACTTTCTTACTTTGTCCCTGGATGCTTGGACAGTGTCTCCATGTTCCTCCCACATAGCCTGTCTTTTCATCCACTCTTGTAGTGATTTGAATGCTGAACCCATGACAACCCTCTAGTGCTTCATTTTTGCTTTTGAGTCTCGCTAAGAGGTATTTGTTCATCCATACAGGCCTCACAGCATTCTTTAAATCATTAGCATGGGCAATCCTGAGTTTGGAGCAGATGGTGCTTGATTAAACCAACTTTTTTGGGCCTCTCTTCCCTCCGGGGCCTTATCCCATGGGACACTGTAACTAGATCTGTGAAGAGGCCAAAGTCTGCTCTTGTGAAGTCCAGTGCGGTGAACTGGCATTTCAGCCTCCCTGCCTTCAGAATCCTGAATGTCACCACCTTATAGTTTCTTCAGCCAAGGGTGACTTCAGTATTCCTATCCACAACAGGACTGTTTTTGCTGATGTGTTTGAGGTCCAGCAGAGCACCTCTCTACATTGTCTCCTCCATCACTTGCAGGAGGAACTTCTCATTGATGCTCTCCAGGAACCTCTTGGATTGTTTATTGTCCTACCGTTTTGTCCTTCCAGCAGATACTGGGGTAGTTGAAGGCCCCACGAGGATCTGAAAATGTGATGATACTACATAAAGTTGCTTGTGTTGCTAGGCTAATCTTATGAGGGAAAGAACTACACTGATGATGAAGAATATTCATATTAATCCAGAAATGTGGAAACATTTTCTCTCTTGCGCACTGCCCTGCCAGCTGAAATGGTTACTACTAATAGCCTTCTCCTATCTGGAGGTTTATTACGCACACTAGAAATAACTGTCCCCTCTGACCTGTGGCTCAGTGTCATGGGAGCCACTCATAAACCTGCTAAAGTCTCATAAACCTGTTCAAGTCGGAGTAAACTGATTGAACAAAGACTAAATATTTAAGCATCTTAAGTCATCTTCCTTCATTTCACCTGAAGCGTGCTCACTCATTAGCAGATCACCTTGCTGTAACTTCTGGCAAGTGTGAGAGTTGGCTTGGAAATATCATCTTCTTCTTTTGGCATAGCTAGATCTGAAAGTGGACTTCTGTCTTTGGCTCTATTCCACTCTAGATATACTCTGCATATGACTAATTTGTTTTTTAAAAGAAACCCACAGAGTGCTTACCCAAAGAGTTCTGCTGCCTCAGCATTCCTACTAAGAGGAAGAGTGAACTTGTCTTGGTCTGGGAGGTGAGAAAAATGATAGTATTTGCAATTACTGGTCTAACCTTGAGAGGAGTGGCCAGACAAGATCTGTACCAAGCACAAGAGAAATACTGCTCACACGTGAGGGCTGCAGCATCCACTGGGCAATACCCTGTACCTGGGAACCTGTCCGAGTGTTGAGCAGTGGAATCACAAGGCAAAGATACCATCTGAAGGAGGTAGAAAGTGAAAACAGAGAAGTATTGAATAGAGTTTATCAAATGCAAACAGCAGAGGGCAAATGCTTAGTGAAAAGTTTCTAAGGTCTTTTCTTTGACTGATGAGATTTTAATAAGGTGCCATCATACGAACTTTGTTCCTGGACCCACATGGACCATAAGTACTAGTTTCTTGTTCGTTCTTCTTGACTAGCTGCAATTTCCTGTTGGTTGCCTTAAGTTCTAAAAAGTTTATAAGTTTTAATTCAGGAAAACTTGGCCTGCTTTGGTGGGACCAAATTGTTATGAATGATGCAAAATTAATAATCTATATTAATGTTGATGTTCTATGAAAACTGTTTATTAATATTCAATCTCACCAGAAGATTTATTTTCAAGGTTTGAAACACACAGTTTGGATACTTATACACACAGGGAGCAGGCAAAACTGGAACCCTGTAAGAGGTAAGTAGCAAATGCAAACATCATACTGGAAGAGAAGGTTCTTGTGTTCAATATACCACTTGCGGTTAATTATACTGCTTATCCACTAGATAGATGCAGGAAGCTCCTTTCTGCTTATGGCAGAAGGCAATTAGTGAATTACAAGAGGCTTTAAGTATTTACTCACAAAATATTATCAGACAGTACCCAAAGCACATGGAGGGGGTGCTGTCGGTGGTCTCAAAGCCATTAGAGGCTTTGGAGTTTTCCCAGGCTCTTTTCTCAGGAAACTGGGAGTCTGACACAGTCTCTGACCTGATTCCTCTTGATTCCCGATTCAGCGGAAGCCTTGCAGAGGAGCAGGCAGGATGCAATGCCATGTGCAGTCTTGGCACAATGTCACACTGGCTGTGCAGGCTGATCCCCTGTTGGCGTTTAGAGCCTGCTCCTGGTAGTGGAGTTCTACATGGTTCAGGATGCAGTGAGGCAGCAGAGCACACCGTGCTACCTGCTCATCCCTTTTTATCCATACAGCCCAAGACTAATGGGCCTTTGGACATAGATTAGCAAATCAGAATGGCACTTTGCCAAGTCTGACCATATTAGGTGAAGCCGGGGCTTTTGTTTTGCTTTCCTGATGTTGCTTCCCTGAGCACAGGAGGGGGAATAGGGGAACATGTCTGGGCAAGTCAGAGTCCTTAAACTCAGTGGCTCCAGGTTCTTTGTGCTCTTTCCCACGATTGCTTGTCCCTATAGCTGAAGTGGGGGAGAGCAGAAAAAGATGTCTGAGTAAGCCAGGACATGTATAAGCCTATTTTGGCCTATTTAGTCCTACCACAACACAAATCACAGGCAAGATTGGTGAAATGACAGCTCAGGAGAACCTTTCTTCATGTTAAAGCCACACCTGTTATTGCAGCTAGATAGACCAGCCATACCCGAGGAGTCTGCAAAATCCAGGGTAAAGAGACAAACTCCTCTGGCAGAGATCCATGGCAAATTGAGGTTGCTCTTATTGCCCGAGATGAGCAGAAAATCACTCAAGTGTGTTTAAGTTCTCCATTCTGGGCAACTGAGCCTAGGGATTGTACTTCTGAAAGGTGAAAACAAACTCTTTGCCCTCCAAAGTAGGCACATTCTGACATCCTAGTAGCCATACTCATCCCCTTTGCTCTTTTGCTCCATTTTTTCCTGAACTGTGAATGCTAAGGATTTCAGAAGTTCACTTGTAGGTTGACCATTACTCTCCCACCATTATCACCTTCACATATCACAAGGCTGAGTGTTTTCTCAAGGTTTCCTGAAATTCTGTGATCTGCCAGATTATGCTGTGCACATTTCATAATCAAGCAACTGGATCTTCATTCCACGGAGTAAATCACACATGCAGAACAGTCATAGCAAGTGAAGAGGTGCCTTAACACACCCAGTAGATGCAGAAATTAGATATTTCAGAGTTGGAAGCTGCTTTTTAATAGATTCATGTGACAGTCCTAATGACAGATGTTATTACATTTATTAAAAACACCCAATCCATAATAATGGAAAATAAGCATAAAGGTCTCATGTGAACCCAAGAGTCAATGTTTATGTAAAAATAAGAAATAAAAGGAGAAGTAATAAGTATTAAGAACTCCTAATAACTCCAGCAACAGAATTGTGCATTTCTGGATGTGTTGGAGATTTTCCACAGATATTTCCTATGGAAAGAATTTATGAATCAAAGCATAAGAGTTGTCCAGGGAAGATTGGTCCCACATGGATACTGTTGCTGTTTTAACTCATCCAAATCTTCAAAACTATTCACTATGAACAGATTGTATTTGTAAGTACAGGAAGCATTTGCATTTAGTGTAGCTAAATAAGCTGAAGCAGAAATTAACACACTCCCTGTATTTTTTAACCAGAAAATAGAGGAGTTGTATAGTTGGAATGAGACATTTAGAGGGAAAAAATATATCAAGCCAAACTTTGTTCTTAGTTGGGGTTATCATAGGAGTGCAGCAGCATAGTTCAGAGTGGAAAATGGCCAGACTGATTTACTTTCTACTTGCATTTGCCTTCTTGTGAGTTACAGTCTTCTATTTACCAAGAAGGAAGAGCTGAAACCTGCATGTGTTTAGCACTGGGCGAAATGGCCAAGAGTATTTACCCTGTAGGAACCTATCTAGTATAGATTTGAGGGAAAAGGTAGATACCACTTATCATACTTGATTTTAAATAGTGCTACCTGGGCTTCAATGTATTTGCCTTGTCCCTTTCCTCTTCAAATAGTCCACAGTGGTAGCATCCTCAAAACTTGACCTGAGACTGTGAGGTTATGAGCAACCTCAATTATTCTAGAAGTAAATCGGATTAGAACAGTTTGTGGACTGTGGACACAGCCTTTGTGTTCTCAGACACAATTCACATTGATGAAACTCCAGACTGAGAATAGAAGACCTCAGATTCTCTTTTCATTATCTTCCCTGGCATAAACATTTTTCAACCAGCTTATCTGTATTAGAAAGGTTGTACTTGTTGAAGCTTATTAGATATCACAGCTACACTTGCAGAAAGATGAAGGATGGGCAGAAATGCTACCAAATTTTTATGATGCTTATGGAAATACTTTTCATCCAGAAATAGCCTGAGTACTGGTATCCATGTTACTTCCCAGCTTCATTGTGGACAGATTTAGTGAAGCATATCATACTTATGACCAAAATTCTGGAAAAGTAAATACACTTCAGGCTAGAGTTTTAGGAGTTCAACTATTTATTTGTTTCCACTGCTATTCTCATCACTACAAAGTATGATGTTTGAAGTTGTCTAGCAATGCAGAGAATCATGCTAAAGCATCCAAGATAAAGAGCACTGGCATGGGTTGAAGTTGCCTTGCCCTTGGGGAAATTGGGAAATTCAACTCTGCTGAATTTTGGTTCTTTATATGCCATGAAGCTGATCCTGAATGGCCTTTTTGCTGATCTTGGTGAAGTTACCTATTTGTTGTCTGAAGGGCTGCATTCTTTTATATCAATGGGATAGCCATTAACTTTTGTGTTGGGCTGGAATGGCTACCAAATCCTGGAACTTTTCTATTTACCTCAGTGGCAATACCTGTCAGAGGCTGGGTGTGATGTCTGTAGTTTGAAGATTTCCTGGAGCAGAAGTAAGTGCATTCCTCTCATACTGCCTAGCTCTGATGAGTGGATCTGTCAAATTTTTTATATACTGGTTATCCAGCACTGGACATTTTCATTCAGAATTGAATATGCCCCAGATTTTTACTATAGATTTAAACTGGGACATCTGGAAGAGTCTGGAGCTATGTGGATCCAAGCATATCCCTCCTCGGGTTCTTCCCTTCTTATGTACTCTTGCACTTGGATTTTCATACACACTACGTTTTCATGAGCTAGAAGAGAGTGGCAGTGCCCAGTTTCTCCTGATCTGTAAAACAGGGTGATGGGGACCAAAAAGACCACTGCAGCATGTGCTCCCATGTTCTCCCAGTTCAGGTTCAGTACTCATTTTCCAAACGATGTTCTTGCTTGCCAGTACTGTGTTATGAAGAACTGTTTTCTGCTTCTGCAGTATGCCCTCTGCAACATAGGATATCGTTCAATTCTCCAGGTTTCTCACTCCAGTATCGCTCTAAAAGCAAGAAGTGAAAGCCTCATATGACAATATTTAATTATTCTCATAGCCCAATCAAAACATCTACCGTTAATCATGGATGTTTTAAACCCATAAACTCATTGTCTGTATTTGTGATCAGTTGGGAAAGAAAGTTGGTCTTTCCTGAAAATACTGAAGCAGATGTGAGCAGTTTGGATGCCAGAATATCCCTACAAACTCTCCTAACATGAAACAGTTTTGGACAGTTCAGGACATCTGGAATGAATATAGAAGAGGGAAATGAAAAATTTCTTGAATGTACTTAAAGGCTGAAATAGAATCACAGTGTTGTAGACATGCAGAAACCCTGAATGAAATACACGCATGGACATGGCAGAATGCTTAAAAGGAAGTCAGCCTGCTAGGAGCAGAACTATTTTTAGTTTTCTAATGAAGAAAGCAGCTGTATTTGAGAAAGCCAGTTCCTCGCTGCTTGGAAAATCAGCTGGAACTCCTTCTGGGTCCTGGTGTGCTTGATTGTGAGAGGAAAATCTTATGTGTAAGCTCTTTCAGCCCTGGAGAACCTTAAATGGCAGTCATCTTGGGTTTTGAAGCATGGTTGGGAGCTTCTTGGGAACAGATTCACAGACTTGTGCTGGAGCCCATGGTCACTCTGCGGTGTTCAACCTCGCTTGGAATGAGCATTTCTTTAGGAGTCAGGAGGTGGCAAAATCCTCTGAGATGTGCGTTGAACATAACATTGAATTCGCCTTTTTTTGTTCTGTGCTGTGCTCCTTCTTATACCATGTTTATTTCTATTCTTAATTTCCCCAGAGTTTTGCTGGGGTGCAGCAATCTGTCCAGTTTGTTGTAAAACCTCTGTTTTCTTATCTGTATTGTGCTTGAGTTAGGTATGGAAATGGAGGAGAGCCTCTTCATTTTGCTACTCAAGTGAAACTCGAATTGTGTAAACTTGCTGCTCTTTTGATACCAACTTACATATAGATACAGAGCAAGTCCTTTTGTGGGGTGTCTCTATTTGGCATAAAATGAGAGAATTTTTTTTCTGTCATATTGCTGAGTTACACATTATTCACTATGATTATTTGTTTATCACGGCTGTAACAAAAGTGGACAATAGCTATCACAAGGTCAAAACCATCAAACGCGCTTGCTGGAAGTAAAGGAGACAGCTTGATTTGTCCTCTGGCTTGAGAGAACATCTCTGAACTAGTTAAAGTTGATGCATCATAAAAGGCTTAATCGAGAGGAAAAGGATTTTTGTTAAAGCTAGTGTTGGGAAAGTCTGATCAAAGCAGTTTGCCTGAGATGTCTTGGATTTTTTCAAAGAGAAGATGAGATTAGTGAGGAGGAGGGCTTGGTTTTTGTGGTCTATCAATCTCCATCAATGGCCACCTGCCCAAATTCTGTTCAGGAATTGGACAAGATGACAGGAAGGTATTCAAGAAGAAATGCTGCAGAGAGGAAGCTGGGACCTGGGCTCCACATGTATCCCTGCCCCTTGGCAGGCTCCTTTAGGTACTTCATCTCCCAGATTTGCATTTGGTCCTATAAGAAATCTTTTCTTTTCATGCATGTCACATGCGTTAATACATGAGTCATCTTATACCATGAGGAACCATCTTGTAAGGAGGTACTAAAATGCTCAAAAATTGTGAGGAAGGGAGGAGTTGTAAGCTCTGAGAAGAATATTCTGATCCCTCCTTTTTTTAGTAAAGCTATGGACTGGAGAAGTTGATGTTCCCAGCCTCTTCCCATTTGCTTTTCATTCACCACATGCCTGCAAAGGGTGATCTCTCTTTGGATCTCCTGGCACATTTTCTTGTATGATTGGTTCCTCAAGCTGTTTCTCTTTGAGCAATTTAGTTTTAAAAAATAACCGCTGTTGTAAGTATCTGAAAGGGGGGAGATTGTTCTGGCTGAATGCATATGGAGCAATTACACAAGTATTTACTCTGGTATAGGTCAGGCAGCTTGAAGGCTGTGTCCAGTTCTGGAGCCCCTATTACAAGAGGGATATGAATGTACTGGAACATGTCCAGAGAAGGGCCACAAGGATGACCAGAGGCCTGGAGCACCTCTCCTCTGAGGAGAGATGAGGGAGTTGGTGGCTGTTCTGTCTGGAGAGGCGAAGGCTCTGAGGTGACCTTATTGTGGCCTTTCAGTATCTTAAGGAGGCCTACAAGAAAGCTGGGGAGGAACTTTTTAGGATGTGAGGTAGCAATAAGTCTAGGGGGAATGGAACAGAACTAGAAATGGGTAGATTCAGACCAACTATTAGGAAGAAGTTTTTCATCATGAGGTTGGTGAGACCTTGGTACAGACTGCCTAGGGAGGTGGTCAAAGCCCCATCCCTGGAGGTGTTTAAGGCCAGGCTGGATGAGGCTCTGGCCAGCCCGATCTAGTGTGAGGTGTCCCTGCCCATGGCAGGGGAGTTGGAACTAGATGATCCTTGTGGTCCCTTCCAACCCTGACTGATTCTATAATTCTAAGGCAGTGACCAGCAGCTGGAGTTGGCTCAGGGAGCAGGAGCCTTTTTACCCTGTGAAGGAGCAACAGGTCTGACCACAGCCTTTGCTTTTTCACCACAAATACCTGAAGTTTTTAGCTGTTTTCAGTAAATCCTGCTTTGCATAAACCATTTCTATTTTCCCATTACTCATACATCCCTTTGTTAATGACATAACGTAAATAATTCTGTGCTAGATTTGGCATTCATTGAAACAGGTGTAACACTAAAGCAGTTGTAATTTGTTTCAGCATTCCCAGCCTTCTCTCTGTCTGTGCTTTCCAAAGGAGTTTTACTTGTTTTTGCTTTTGAAGGCTCATTATTATCATAGTTCACCAATCTGTCTGCCACTTTTAATGTGAATTCTGTTTTATAACTTGGTAGGAAGCAAGATGAAATGTTTCAGGCTGCATCCTAAGGTTATTCTTCGAGTGGCCAGTGCTTTAAATAGATTTGATGGGCATTGGCAAGAAGAGGTTTGTGGTATTTATAGTCTTCAAGAATCTGTGTAAAAGTGAAAAAAATGCTTATCCTGAGTCTGTATAAACGCCACATCCAAAGCACACCTATCTTCTGCCATGTGGGCCAGCTAATTGGTTTTTGATCTATTTTTACTGTTCTTAGCTGAAAGGCAATTTTTTTCTTAATTTTCACAGAAAGCTGTAGAGCTGTTTTAGGGGTTTGTAGCTGTGAAAAATAGCTGTGGTTCTGTTTTTTAAAAAGCATTCTCAAGGAATAATTACAATGATTGAGAATGCTGCTTAAAAAAACAGAAGCTTGTTACATTTTTCATAGCCACACGTCTCTAAAATGGCTTTGTGGGTTTCTTCACATATTCAGGAAACTTTTAAAAATAAAAAGGAGCAAAATCTATCTCTGAGCTTGGCAACAGATGAAGTTTATATTTCACAAGTATCTGAAAATGGGTTCCTCCCCATTTGCAGAGGCAGATGCTAGAGTTTTAAACCGACAGTGCAAAGTTTATATTGCAGGCTTTGTAAAGGAGCAAAGCAGCATTTTTATACTCTCTGCCAGTCCTGCATTTATGCATAGCTGGGATGAAGCCTTGCTGGACAGTTATTATTATTGTTTATTAATTCCTTGCCTTGTGGTTGTGCAGAACAGCCAGTCGGCATTGTTGATTTGTGAACTGCAGACGTGAAAATAGCAAAAAGGTTGCCCCTGCTGCTATACTGCAGTATTTTATATTCCATTTTTGTCTGTATTAAAACACAGAATGTAGTGAATGGGCCAAACCCTGAAATCCTTATTTGGTTATTATGAAAAGAGGCTGTGATTCATTAGGGGATGAATAAGAAGCTGCAGAGAAGGTCTATGCAAGGTAGCTTGGGAGCCCCTCTTCCCTTGTCTCGTATCAAGGATCGTGTGAGCACAGCAACGGTGGCTCTGTCAAAAGTGATGGATTAAGTAGTCCTCATGCAGGGGCAAACAGAGGAGCAATGTGGGATGATGCTTGCTACTTATGTGAGCAAGGTCGAAGCATCTATATGCAGGCTTAATGGGAAAGGGAGGCCATGGAGACCTCCAGGTAAATGCATGCCCCTGCAAAGATGATGGGTGGGAATTATTGCATGGGACGGTCCTGAGACCAACCGTGTCAGAAATTGAATTGGGAGATAGTTATATGTGTGCATGTGTATTTATTATTTGTTTGTTTGTTTCCTTTTAGTAGGCGCACAAAATATCTGGGGTTACCTATTATCTGCAATGAAAGGCTTACAAACCCTGTTGCTTCAATATCAGATCAGTCTCTAAGTGGCAGGTCACTAATCCCACTTCAGTATTATGCCTGGAGCCGCAGGAGTTACAAATGTTTGCTTGCATCATCACATTATAGTGTCTGATGGTGATGGCTTGTGTTGTTGTAATCTCACAGAAATTATACTTTGATTTCAATACTTTGGCCTGCCTCGACATGAGTGATCATTATCTGCTCTTCAAGATTAGCTGAAGGTGTCATGTTAGATGCTCTGAACTTTGTGGTAGAAGAGGATGAATTTGGGAGCTGGGTCTCTGAAAATGCTGCATAAGAAAATTCTGCTGTGTTTATTCCCCTGAACTCCCTGGCATAAATGAAAGGAGAGCAGTTCAGAGCTAGGCCCATCTGCTTGCGATATATTCAGTTACTTAACTCATGGCACAGGACACTGCAACTCTAGTAGGCAGCATTTCAGCAAAGGCCAGGGAGTGTCGTAAATAACATCGAGAGGAGAGTTTTTGTTTCCTTCTCCCCACTTTTTACACCAGATGCTGAATGAGTTACACCCATGTATTTGTGAGGGAGATTGTTCAGCTGATCTGCACCACACTCCCCAGTCTTGCCTCCCAGAGAACTTTGAAGACAATTGGAGTAAAAGGCTGTTTGAAGTGCTATTTGGCTCATCTATTTACTAAGTCACAAAGTCTCTTCTCATTATTTTTCAGGGATCAGAGGGGACAAAAGCTTAAATATTAGCTCAGCTATTTAAGCCCTGTGGCAATGCAGTCTGCTTGGCAGATAGTGTCGAATCTAGTGATAAGATATTCGGTCGACTGATGACCCTCGTAGCGTTGTAAGAAATATGCTGATAAATTCTCTGTGAGGCACAGGAGGGACTAAGCAGCTCATATGTTTTATGACAATCACTAATCTGCCAAAAACCTGAGCTTAGAAATCTATTCTGTTGACCACCAGTAAACCACTTGATTTCCCATAGACTTAAAAAGAGTATTCCTAGATAAGCAGTGCTGCATGTGAGTAACAATTAAAAAACAGTTCTCCAGCAAAGGTTTGTGCTTGAAAATATTTTCTGGTACCTAATTGCATTTTGTCCACTAGATGGCTTTTCTCCACCCCCTTACTTGCAACTTGATCAGAATCAACCAAAATTAACCTATCTGCTATCTAAAATCTACCTACTGCTTGATTCAGATATTAGTAACCAATCAAAAAATTCTAACTACATACAGCTTACAGGGCTGATATATCCTGTGTTTTAAGTTTTCCTACATGGAGCAAATGTTTTGTATGTTGGCACAGAGAAAAATTCAAGTTAAGATATTTTAGCAAATTGTTTGCCAGCAAACAATGTTTGCTTGTGATATGAAATAATTAGAGACCACAGAGCACATTCTGTGGTTATTAAGTCTTCAGCACTAACATTGAAAAATAACATAAAAATCTTCCTGACCTTGTTTTGGTTTGGCTGAGTGTTTTTTTTAAATAGGAATTAGAAACAGAGGAATTCCTCCCATTACCCACCCAGCCTGTAGTATAACATTAATTAATTATATTTGAAAGCAAAATTAGTTTCTGCAATTATTATAATTAAGTCAAACAGATGGGACAGAACTCTGCATTAGGTGGCCTAAGCCAAATCAACAGAAGTGGCAAAAAAAAAAAAAGCCCAGAAAACATTATTTACATTGAAGCGAGTCTCAGTATCAGTGATTGTGTGAGTCCTGCTGACCACCGAGATACTAGCAGGGCTGTGCCTTTCTGGTTGACTTAGCCAGAGTCAGCCAGAGTGGGCAAGAGAAAATTGCCCTGAATTAGTAAAGTATGGGGTATGTAGCTTAATGCAAAAAATAATGATACATCCCAACAAACAGAGTTAATATTTTATAGTATTTTCTCTCATCAAAACACCATAATGTGGTCAAATTAAAAGTAATTGCCAGGTCAACGTTCATCATTTCACTGGCAAAAATATAAGGAAATTGGTACAATTTTAGATAAGGAAA